>CAAKHG010021769.1:12907-35442 GCA_901007715.1 Dactylopterus volitans
AAAAAAAAAAAGAAAATTGATTTTTTTTTTTTTTTTTTTTTGCTAAATTCTCTGCAGTGAAGGATGACTCATACTGTCTCGCTGCCCTGTGATGGAAAAAAAAAAAAAAAAAAAAAGGTAAAGTGACAGAACAGCTTTGCGCAAACAATCCTGCTCTTTTTTTGTGGAGGAGGATGGACCTTTAGCACCCGTAGAAAGGCACAACATTAAATAAAACAAAACAAAACGGTTGATAGAAGACTGATTTTATGCCTCGGCAAGCCTGCACTTCTCACTCACTTCTCAGCGTTTCTGCCCTCGTTATTGTTCCTGTCAAAAACTGTGGCGAAATGTGCTTGGGTCCGTGAGACTTTTGTGGTTCTGTGAGCTCTAGCAGAGGAAACGTGTCAACTTGTCCCTCTGCATCTGCATCAAAGCCACACATAGACTGCTCCACGGCGTGGATAATCTGTCGCCACGACTGCAACACTGCAATTCCTAACAAATTGTCCACTCAGGCAAACTGATTCTATTGAGGAATTGTCAGCAACTATTGCAGAAATGAGCACAGTGTAGAAACAGATCGGAGATAACAGCTTGAGACCCGCAGCATACAAATTATACTGCACATATTCCGCGCATGCAGTGTCTTCTTGCAATGACAGGAAGTCATATAAATGTCCAAAACGCTTCAGATCTTCATTCTTCTCTGCTTCAGATATGCATGGCGTTTTTCACAGCGCCACTCGGCTTCACATTTATTCATTTGCACGCCGTTTGACTTGAAGTAAAAGGCATTCAGTGCTAGGATGTGTTTTTAGTTTTTTTTAGCTTTTTTCCCAGGTAAATGTGGAAAATGGCGTCGCGTTGAAAACAGACCCAAAAAAAACTGTCACTCAATGCATGAAAGCAGAGAGTTAAAGAGGTCAAATATTTGAATTCCAAACAGTAGCTACACAGAAAGATGAGAGGTCGACGGCTGGAAACTGAAAAAAGGCAGGAAAAAATAAAAAAAAACTTGGCAGGTGAGTGGATGAACCGCCTTGTCTGTCACCAACTGTCACAACTTCAAAAAGTCGAGAGAAGAGCGGAAATGTGAAACAAACCATTCAGTGTCAGGATTTGCCCAATGCTCCTCGGTTCGGATATAACTATGCTAACTTCTTAAGGAGCTGTCATTGCTGTTTTGGAGACGAACAGGCGAACCACACCCATAGCAGCAATCTATGCGGGTTAGGGTTTAGTGACTCGGGATCTCGCATATTGTCCAGCCACCTCACAGGCTAAATATCAATCACGACAATAGCAACAGCTGCAGTTTGATGATGTTGTCATGATGCCGTAGGATCGTGTTGCCACCATCGCTGATGAATCTGGCGCGACTCGGGTTAGACGTTAGCTCCTACTTGTTAGCTTCCATTAGAGTTACGCTAACTTGCCCATGCAGCTAGCGTAGCTCGCGTGACAAATTTATGGGCATGTTGAGCAGCGTTGTCATATTAAAACATGAAGGCCACATTAGCTTGGTGGCTCAAGGGGATACGACGCAACTGACAGAATAAAACACGGTCTATCTGCGCTTGTACATTGTTGGAATATGGTGATGTAACTCAATAAATTATACAGTAGGCGCCGTTATTATTACACATTATCATATGGAAATGTTACATGTTACACCATTAACACATATTAAAAAAAAAATACAGATGTTTTGAGACAAATTGTAAAGTGGATGAACAGGTACAAGACATAACTATTCAGTGCTAAAGCATTTTTTTTAGCATGTTGTGGAAAAATCACAGCTTGCACAACAAGTTCAGTGTCAGCCTTTAAGTCTCTGACGGTTTGGCATGTGTCCTATTGTAATCAGGAATATCGGGTTTCCTGGCTTGAGTGTCGTTTGGATAAAGTTGAGTGGATTTTAGCAGTTTACATTTTGTGTTTCCTGCACAATCGTGTCGTATTAGGTCCTAACAGCTCACGTTGTTAGTCGGAATTGTGTGCTTAATTCCACTGGAATATCGCATCTAAACCCCTCACGCTGAACAAAAAAAATGCAGCTGTAATTGAATAACAGCTGTTGCCTCTCACAATGTTTACTGAAGTTGTTTTCAAATTCAAAATGTGATAATGGCAAACTTTTGATCGTTTAGACGAGATGAAAAAGGGCTTTCCGACCTCTGCTGGAATCATTCACGGCTCAGCAATGCAGCACTCGCCCTCTCTCACATCCTGCTAGTCCGTCTCCCCTAACAACCATCTCTGCTGTTCATAATTATGCAAACGATGTGGAACTGAGGGCCAAATAGATGCTCATAAACAACCAACCCCTTCAACAAATCCCTGTGTTTTCTTCATTTGAAGTGGTTACCGTTGCAAGTGGAGGCATGAGGATAATTGAATTTCACCACTCATTTGTTTTTCCATATTTGCAAAAGTTCCATTTCTAAATGAACATGAATGTACACAACCACACGCGGATGTAATTCTATTCTCAAAACAAAGCCTGCTGCCCATCAAAAAATGGACAAAATTGGAATTTTTTTTTTTTTTACAATATTAGCTTTTTGTTTCCTTCTACTTTTTTTTTTTTCTACACCCGTAAGGTCTATTTCTGCAGAGCCAATGGTCACTGAAGTCATTGCTGTGCTGTCAGCGCTAATACTTTATATCAACGAACCACCCAAACTGTTCTTTTCCACTCCAACATCCATTTCCAGGCTGAACAAACAGTTCTTTCTTTAGTTCCATTTTTCCCTCATTCGTCCATCAGTGTAATTGCACTCTCTCTCCAGGAATAGAAAGTAGCTGCCACAGGCTGTCAAGGAGCCAGTGGTTTAAGTGTCATTCACTGTAATTGCCCTGGAGTTTGGGCTGCTTCTCAACAACTTGTTCACACCTTAATTCTGTTACCTGTTGACCTGACCACAAGTATGGCTTTGGTTTTCTGAATGAGCATCTGAATCATTCATGACAGAGTACATAATGTATTCTGAAGTGAATGATGATTTTTCCATGATGGTGTGTTTGGTTTTATGTTTGGTTTCTTCGGTCTTTGGTTTAGGGACATGAACAGAGTGATTTTTAGTCACAGTGGTAATATAATTAAAGAGTATGATTTTCAAATTTATAACAACATCTTTACTCTGAGTTAATCTAACTAGAGCGCAGCCCTCCAAGGCGGGACAATGCCCCTCTGCAGCCCGCACGGGTACTCCAAGCCTCCTCTTTGTATTTCTTGAATAATAAATGAAATTGTCAAAACACCTGATCTCAAAATGTTATCTATTATTATTATTATTATTATTATTGGATCCAAATTATGAGTTAGATCACCACCAAAATCCAATGGATTGTTATTTGCAGCATATCCAATGTCTCCAAAGAAACTGAATCAAAACCCATGCAGAACTTTCTGAGTAATCCTACTATCAGGCGGGCAAACCGACGCCAGCACAAGCAACCTCCATAGCAGAAATAACAAATTATAACTTCGCCCAACATCCTTAGGAAAACGTCTGAATCAGCCCCAAAAGTTATTGGGCTCCTCCTTGGGCCCATGCGATGGCCCACTACCAAGTTTTGCCCTGTGAGGATTGGAAAGGCTGGTCAAAAATACATAGCAGTGCTCTGCATAATACCTCAAATATTTTAACAATTGGTGTGCTAGCATTACAAAAGTATGCGCAATCAACCCCTCTGGAGAATATCATACTGTAAATTTAAACAGCTCGGTGAGACGGTGGTGCAGACAGCTGTGACTCACTCTAATTATGTCCAGCAGTTGATCTCTTTGATCTCTCCCAGCTACGTTGGGAAATTCACTTCGACTCATCATCTAAAAAGCATCTTTAATCTGCAGCGAGGACCGGGAGAAGCCTTGAAAGTGTTCAATACTCTCCGCTGCTTTCGCTGTGTGCTCTGCGTTCGCTCATCACTTGAATCCACTTGTTCTCCTTGCTTCGTCCTCAGCCATCTTTTTTTTTTTCCCCCTTACTGATGTGTCAGTCATCCATCAGACGAATTCCCGTAGACAGAAGGAGGGTGAGGGGTATCACTTTCACAATCGGCTTCTGTTTTTGTCACAGCAAATATCAAAATATTGGCTGATATGGTCCAGTGGGGCTCCGGTTTGAGTCGACTGGGATTTATTGAACTAGTTGCCTTGTCCTGGTTCTTGCCTGTGTGTTCGGAGGGCATGGGAAAGATTGCACACTCGTCCGCCCCATCTGCAAATGTTCTCATCGCAGTCACTGGCCAGTCTCAAGCGTCCGACTCCCTGTCAGGCTAATGCTAATTAATGTCATGTACTGCAATCACAAAAATACGCGCAAATACAGAACAACTCACCGCTACCATCTGCCTACCATTTTTAGTGCCAGTTCTCAACCATCCATTTTGGTTCTATTGTACTCAGTTCTCAATGGCCTTCAGCCTGCATTCTTTCTTATGACCAGAGGGGGGCGACTCCACCGATTGCCAAAATACTGTACAGTAAAGTGTGTTTGAATCCATGTATGCAGTCTATTAGAGAATGAACACATATCTAACTTTATCTTTGTACCTCAATAAACCAATTTCTTGATCATCTCAATCTGGTGTCATTTGTGACTTCCAAGTTGAATTTATGGTCCCATTTAGAGTAAAAATAGCCGATGAAGATAGAGGATAGAGGCATGACGTAAACAAGTTAAACGTATCACGCACATTTTATGTATGGGGTTGAACAGTGCATAATCGAAAGAAGGAATCATTTTTAGAGATTTTGGATGTGGAAGAAGAAACCATCTGTAAACAATGCTGTATCTCCCTGGGGTCAATTTAAATAGCAACAAATAAACTTGTTAACGCTAATCGCTCCCTCCTACAAGTACACACAGAAAACTTTGATCCTGGATTACAAAAGGCAGTCGCCCACACAGGCTGACTTCATCATACATTATAAAGTTTGTGATCATAATCGAGGCTGAAAGTGAAGGCCTGTGTGCTTTCGCTTTTGAAAACTCCTGCATTTGCGAGATCTTGAGGATAGAACGACGGAGGTCTTGGTCTTAGTCTGGGCTCGCATCTACCTCAAGATGTTTTCGCCACATCGTAGGTGCCTCCAGTCAGCCAAGCCACCCACACAGGGTGTGTCACTCAGCATGCCTGGGGTTAGTGGCTGACTTAATTTATGATGATTAATCTGTGCAGCTCGTAATCACATCCCTCCAGTACTCAATGACTGGTGTTTTGCTAAACAGCAGGATTATTCATGCTAACACCGTGTCATGTTGAATTTTTGGGCACTGGATTCTTAATTTTTATATAAAAAGACACTGCCGTCGTGTGAGTCAGGCGCGCGTGTTGTTTTGTGTGAGACGGGAGAGAGGGATGGGCGGGGAGGTGGGGAGGGGAGGTCTGTTTGGATGTCGTTGCCAGGTAGAGCTCTGCAGGGATTTTGTTGTGAGCGTGTGGCCGTGCATGTATGTGTGTGTATTTTGGGAGAAATTACTATGGGAGACTGTGTATTTACCCTGCACGGCAAAATCATTTTGTTGACTGTGTGGAAAATCAATCACATGTCACTTTCTGTGCCTGGCTGTGGAGCCCGCGGAGGCAGCCCATCCCGCATGGCCCACATGGTGGCGCTCTGACTCAAACATCCAGTCCCCCCCTCCACTGTCCGTGACACTTGCTCCTGTTCTCACCTGATCCTCGCCTCTCTTCCGCTCGCCTCTCCTCCGCTCGCCTCTCCTCCGTCACCATCCCTCAACGTCCTCCCGTGTCTGTGCTCCCTCCTCTGCTGACACCTGCCACGGCATCAGCGCGCCGGAGTTACGGTTGTTCTATCAGCTCCTGACCCGCGCCGAATCTTAGCAAGCACACACACACACACACAGACACACATTAAAAACAGCATCGGTAGTAGATGCGAGGCAAATTTTCTAATTTGATCTGGATGAAATGCATTAAGGCACACTGGTGGAGGGGGAGCGGACGGGGGGTGGCGGGAAAAAGAAGCAAGAGCGAGAGTTGGTTAATTCTGTCTGAGCTGGAAGCCTCAGCCCGCAGTCAGAACATGGGGGCTTGTCTCTTCTAGTTTCAGATTGTGCAGTGAAATGCCCTGTGGAGGAGACGCATGGGCAGCAACCAAAGGAAAGTCAGCGTGATCAGCACTCGCATGCCTCCGTCAGGGCCGAGGGATTTTAATAAGGGGTATTCAAATGTGTTTGGTTGTGTATGTGATTTGGATGTGTGTGTTCGGTTAGACGGAGTGCAGATTGACTCTGATTAGATTCTGCATCGCAAATACACACACATATACACACACGCGCGCGCGCTTAGCCTACACACAGGGTTATTTTTAGCCTCCATCGCACCCTTCGCCAAACCCCAGTGATCCGTCTATCCCTCACACATCTACAGGAAAGGCGAAGGACACCAGGAGAAGATTCAATCTCAGGATTTCAGGGTGGGGTTTTTTTTCTCTCTCTCTCTTTTTCCATTTCTGGCAGGACATAATAGCTTTTCTGCTGTTTTGGGGTTTTTTTTTGGTTTTTTGTTTTTTGTTTTGTTGTTTGGTGTTAGAAAGAGACAACGGGGGACAGAGATGCCAGTTCATAAAGATCAGGAGACAGAGTGAGATGGAGAGGAGCAAAGAGAAAAAAATCAATCCGTCACCCTCAGTTCTACATCTACAGACCCTTCTCTTGGTCTCGTTTTCCTCCCCTCCCCATACTGATTTTGGCACATACAGATATTGATATGTGTGTTTTCCAAAGCACCACTCATTGCTGTGAACATGGCTATTGAACAGCGACCATTAATGGCCCAATATAATCAATTATGAACCCAGAACAGATCGGTTCTCCCACAGGCACAGCCACCATCAAGATACCGCTCCTCACATTTTAAACCGGTTGTCTTAATCGACCAAGGATATTTGCAAATTCTCACCTTGTACATTATTGGCTGAATAATTTGAAGCAAAACAACACTGAAAGATCCCCCAGAGAGCGCTCCTGCCTGCACAGCAAATGAGACCATTTCTATGTTGCTCATACTTTCCTCATGTAACAATATTGATTGTTTATAAATCCAGACATGATCAATACATGCTTATGCTCCGTTTGATGGATTTGTCAGTAGTGCTAAAATTAGCTGCCATCTTACATTTCATGAGTCACATGCTCAGACACATGCAAATATGCAGTGTGTATGTATCACCAGTGACAGCCTGCCTGGGGCACACACACTGTCTTCCCTTCTGTCCTATTTGACTTGTATAAACCCCTGTCCACAGTCACACTATGGCGTGGACAAACATAGCCACCCTGTTCCCTGCCTTTAAACACACACGCGTCCTCTCTTTCTGATAGAAATATTGGTGCGCAGGCAAATGCTCTTCATATAAAATGAAGCATGAAATAAATTAAAGGTGTTCAATAACACGCCAAGCTGTAGGTTATGTTTAGAAATAGCCACAGATAAAGTGATGAGATACAAAAATCACACATGGACAGAATGTAAATGTGATACAATGAGGCATAATGGTTAGAAACAATGCATTCACAATGAGTGAGTGATAAATTATTTTGATAACGGTAGATAGATTACAAATTATTGTGACTACCATGGAATTATGGAAATGAAATTGATATTTATTTTGTTTAGTTTTGGCAAAATGAAAATGAGACAATGGCTTTGTAACAAAAATATGAGGTATGTCAACAGTGTATGCACATTTACCCCAATCAACGCATTTATTTTTTTTTTAATCTTACATAGACGAATGACATTTCAAAAACTGCTTTTGCTTTCAACTCAGATTTGTTTAATTACCTTACAAATAAGGTAATTTGTTTAATTACCTTACAAAACCAAATCTGAGGCCACACCCACAAGTCATGCTGGTTCACTTGCACAAGAGTTGGTAGCCTGGCTGAATATGCTGGCTTGTAAATCAAGCTTTAATGATGTTTATTTAAAAAAAACAAAAAAAAAACCCTTTTGTTACAATATCATTTGCTCCACAAGGGGTTAATTGTTAATGTGATGCAATTAGGTCCCATCTGCCACCTGCGACTTAATCATTCCAGGGAGGTTAACTAAGCTAGCTGCTAGCCAGCTACTAAAATTAGCTGGCTAGCATGTGCTCCATGTCCAGAAAACTATAGTTACTTGGTGAGTTAGGCCCATATAACCACAGTGAAAGTGGTGTAGTGATGTAGCTTCACTTGAATGGAGTTGAAAGTGTGAGCATGAACTTGAGGACAAGTTCAACAATAAACTGACATAAGCTAGCATAAATTTAAGTGTCTTCAGGGACTGCAGAGGCAGATGGAACTGCGGGTTCTCAGGTGAGTTGAGGAGGCTGAATCCCCAAAAGTATTGTGTACTTTTCCATGACATTCACCTATTTAACAGCAATTGCTTAATCATGTAGCTGCTACGTGTCGACTGTAGACCACAAAATGGTTTTCAGTTCATCAGTCATATGAATCTGTTGCACACAGAAACCAGGTAGGAGTGGCAGAACAGACACAAGGGGACAGAGACTCAGGTGAGTGCATTTATGAGTAAACTATTTAACGGTAGACACATTTATATGGCTTACGGAATGTCACATCACTTTGAGAAGCAGTCATATCATAAACATTTCTAAATTTACCAGTTTAAAGAGGAAAGTGCTATAAATACATCTCCAATTTAGAAGTTCTCTAGCGTATTATGGGAACTTGAGGACTTCTTAGAGGACATATTTAAAGTTGGAAGTATGGTCACAAAATTCGGAAAAACTGCTTGATTTCAGCAAGATACTTTCATTTCTGCTTCTTTGAGCTTTCAGCAGGTGAAACTCGTGGCAGTCAGGATCAAATTGATCATATGAATGTTAAAAGGTTGTATTCACATGTGTATTTTGCCTCGGCGTCGCTGCGGTTTGTCTTTCCCCACCATGGGTTGTGTCTTTCATTCTATGACGCAGAGTAAGATGTGATCATACGCTGTTGCTACCAGCGTCAGGTAATTAATTATCAACTTTTTGCAACTGCATCCTCCATGTCAATAGAGCTGTCTTCCAGTCTGGCTCTCTTCACGGCTACTGACGGCTTGTACCACACATCCTGCGTCTCCCGGCTGTGCGTTTACCTCTTTGTGTCTTGTCTTGTTATTCATATGACATCGCATTCATCTTCCAAGAAAAAAATGTAACATATTCAAGGAGATGTGATCTTGGACTCGGAGCGAACTATTATGGCGGAAATGATACTGAGCTGTTTTCTTATTCATGCTCATTCCATTATGCATTTATCCATTTTTAGGAATAAATAGTTTCTGTTGGACTTTGACATTTAAGATTGCGACTGTGAAAAGACTGTGAACATGAACTGCTAGATATGAGCTGAGGAACTGGGAGCACTTAAGCAAATCGCCAAATTACGTTTAATTAATCTTGGAGGTGAAAACCCAAGAGTAACTCCATGATTAATTGTGCAGCCTTCCGATCACTTAAGTTGGGGTAATAATGTCACAGACACCTGCTGAAGTTGTCCCTCATTTCTCACTCTCTCCAATATTCGGAGGGAAGATGAGGGATCTTGTTATTTCCATCTTTGGTCATTAGTTCCACGGTTGACACTAGGTACTTCAATGAGCTGAGATAGCATCACCTGAGGCATTTTCTTGCAAGTAACACATAAATCAAAGGGTTGGTGTTTTTCATGTTTTTGAGTCATTGTGCTTATCCAGCTTTGGAGTGATGCTGATAGATCTTTGTGATTGAAAGATTAGGCAAATGAGTGTGCTTGAGAGGAAGAGGGTGGCCTGCAAATACTTAGTGATACTTCACTGCTCAAAACTCTGGCTGTGATGTGAATGGCTTGGCTGTTTTCTTTCATACTTCCAGCATTGGTTCAAAATCTGCGAAATCTTATGCCATATAATCCCGAAAAATGTCTTCATTAGTGCCACGTAAATCATCGTTTTGATCTCAAGTAATTCTAGGTTTGAAAATGTTGATCCGCTGCACCTGCAAGTGATTGAGTATGGGTGATCTAATGAAGCCAAAGTAGGTCCCTATTTAGCCTAAAATAAGGCATCAGTTTCCATTTTCTCAAATCAGTCACTAATCATTCCTCTTTCCACATGATCCGGTGCTAACATAACAACACTCTAGGAAATAGAGGGCTTAAAAGAGTAGTGCAGAAGTTTAAATGGTGCAAGTTATCTTGAAATATTCCTTATCCCCGTATTTGTCCGTAGGTCACCGTCAGGGTTATGTCCAACCTGCGACTTCTAAGGCGCATCCCTGCACTGTGGCTTGTTTAGAACCGACTTACTTTGTTAAATTACTTAAATTACTAAAATAGCTCGTGATTTTTTTTTTTGTGACCAAGTAATTCATCAGCAAATGAAATTTTGCACTATACCGCACAATGTTCATTTGATTATCTCAAACTGAAGCGTTTCAGTAGCTACAATTGGATTTAATGATATGATATGATGGCTGTATTTTGTCCACCATTTCCAGTGTAGTTGCGGTAGAAAGGGTTTCACACAAAGCCAGAAAGAATAGGCAGAATTCTTAAAATACGCGTGGCATGCGAGTGCTAAATCAAGATGGAGTTAATAAAAATCTGATTCTAAGCTGTAAATACTCACTTCAAGTGGCCATTTATAGTTCATCAGCATGTCTTTATATGCATTTAGAAGTATCAGACTAGGGTAGGTTGATGGGAACAGCAAAATCTTTGAAAAGAAAAAAGTTGTATGCTTGCTTGAGGTGGTTTTTAAATTTTCAGAAAAAGAGTCAGCTGAAACACAATTGTGACATCCTGAACACTGAACTCAAATGATTGATCAGCTGTTTCCACTCAGAGTGAAGAAGTGTCTCCGCTACTGACTGCATGCATTCGCCTAACATCCAAATACTAGCTGACACCTCCACAATAGATGCGGCTTCTGGTTTTTTTTTTTGTTTTTTTGGGGTTTTTTTTTAGGTGGTTTGCCAACTTCCAAAATACGTGAAGGATTGTGGAACATACTGTCAAAGGCGGTTGGCAAGGAGCTAATTTTACTGTGTGTATCTCCCTCCTATCAACAGACAAACACACGCACACACACATACACACACATACCGGCATCCTTAGGGAGTCAGTTCTAAGTTTGGATCCTGCTAAGTCTTGCCAGGAAACCCTATATCCTTCATTGTCCCTGGGACGCTAGCTCTTCACATATGACATTTGAAGTAAGATGGTGTTACAAGAGGGCGGGTGAGGTTGGTATAGGTGTCAGAGTTATAATTTCAGGTCTGCATGTGTGTGTGTGTGTGTGTGTGTGTGTGTGTGTGTGTGTGTGTGTGTGTGTGCGTGCGCGCACGCGCGCGTGTGTGTGTGTCTCCATGTTGTATTAAGCTGGATCTGAACTGGGATGTAATTTCTAGCGGGCTGACTGTGTTCTGCTTTGCGTACTAATTGAAAGTTCACAGTATTTACCGAGTGTGAAGCTAAACATGTGGCGAGGTGTGAGGCGTTTGACCCTGCAGGGTTCAGGCGGGGAATCAGAGGGATGCGAGTTCGTCATGGTGGACTTCCTGACCGTCTGGGTGAAGGTTGACGCGGTCGGCTGCCGGGAGGGTGACATTTTGTCCGGAATGAGCAATGGCCATTGTGCTATATCCTGTTGCTATGGAGGTGCAGCCAGCCAGGTGATGCTGCCTCACATCTCAACTTCACGCTCAAACGTGTCACGTCAGCATTGCGAGTTCAAGGTCAGCCAAAGGTTGTGCGGGTGTTTGAAAACAACGCACTTCAGCAAAGTATTTACGCAAACAATATGTTTCAAAGGCATGGGGAAATAAATATTACTATGCTAATTCAAGCAAATATGCATTGAGATTAAGAGACCTCAAAGGGCTTGAACTTGGCAGCTTCCTTGTATTATGATAGTATCAATTGCCTGCATGCCATTATGGGGATTTCTGTACACACACCTCTGTTGACCTTCTGGCTATGATGCCAAAATGAATAAAAATGAGGACACTGTTACAACAATGGGGCAATGCGCCACACTGGATCCGCTCTCCCACCGTTCGGCCCGTTCATTTCTAGTGACAATCCAGCCATGACACTTTCCCACGACGGCTGCTTCCTTGAGTCACTTATTTTCAAGCTCCTCCCTCATCACAGTAGTGAGATAAACAGCACTATGCTCGGCTGGCTCCATGTAATCTTTCCTCATAGCGTTTGATTATCACTAATTGGCAAAAAATAGATGCATAATGAATAGCAGGTATTATGGATCTCTAATTAGGTGTAAATAGAGCATACTATTAAAATGTATGAATAGACTCGCAGGCTTACGCTCATGATGTAAGCTTAGTTGTAATCAGTTATTCATGTATGCTCACAAAATGACTCATGCCTATGCTAAATACTTGCATACACAAGATTTTATAACGTTTCAGATGAGAACACGTTATGTAAAATTATGTTTCATAACACTGCAGTTTAATTGGTAACACTTAACACGAAGGGTGTAAAATGAGTACTTAAGTAATAAGTAAGGAACAAATATAATAAACAGTAAGTGATTTGACAGCTAAATACTGCGTTAAAGGGGAGTCTTTGTCGAACCATCAGTTCATGTATATGTGTGACCTTCTTGGTAATGAATAAATAAAGCTGAACTAACTTAATGACTTCTTCCTGATGATGTCTAATCTGCCTAAGCGGCTAAATGGCAAAACCTCATCTTTACCTCATTATATGAGTTATCAGTGTTTTCGTGTCGGGTGTTGCTTTACCCCTAAGGTGATACTAAGAATATGTCATAATTTGTTTCTGTTGCTCACTATTTTTGTGCCCCTGTCAAGTTAACTACAGCAGCACCTTACCTAGCTGATAATTAGCTTATTAGTGTTAAATTGGACAATTATTGCATGAAAAAGAGACAGGAGAATTCTCAACACTTAAATGACTGTGTCCAGAGCATATTTGCATTAATATGCATGTCCATATGTTATATAATGAGCTTGAAGAGCCACATGAGATTTTGGCCAGCCCATAGCTTTGTGATGTGCTAAGATTGCCATCATCTCTAACAGCTGCATGAGCATTTTTTAATGATGATGGTGAATAAATGCTGCACGCTATCAAAAAACTATCTTTATTTTTTAATTAAGACTAAGCCAAATTTCAGGTGTGCATTAATTTTATGATAAACTAATACCTTAGAAAAACTCACTTTTAATGTTATCCTTACCAAGGAGATTGTTGGTTTGTTAGCAGAATTACACGCACGCTCACACGCACTCATGCACACACACATTTAAAAAAAACTGCCCTTTGAATTTCACCAATCTTGGTGTAGAGATGGAATATGGCCCAAGGAATAACCCATTAAATTTTCAGGCAGATTGGTTTAACATATATCTGCATTTATTTGGCTTGTCTCCCTCTACTCCACCCTGAAGTACCCTTCTAGTTTTTCCACAATTGTTTTTTGGTATCCCAAAATAACAACCATATTTTCTCATCATGATAAAACTCACAAAAGCCGCTCAAAGTTTCCATCATCATGTAAGACAAACAGTCAGATATATCAACTTGGAGATCATACATGTCTGGAAAAAAAAAATTGCCACCTTTCCACCAAACTACTGCTCTGGAGGCCACACCCCCCTCATGGCTAAAAATCGGAACCCATCTTCCCTCCAAATCTTAGGTGTAGACTGCATCTAAAGGTGGAATTCATTGTGACAGCAGAGACAATGATGTTTTGGTTGTCAGCCTTCCTCACTCTGAACTCACCATGGGGCCGGCAGTAGGGGGTTGATGGTCCATCTGAGTGCGCGGTGAGAGGCAGAATCTCCTGGCGCTGAGGACTGAGTGTCTAAATAAGTGTTCAGAGGTGGAGGCATGCCACTCCTTTTTTGCTTTTGATAATACCACCAATACACCTAAATGGACACTCTGCACAGCAAACTGTCCTTTGAGTCTCTTTTGTTCATCTGACTCATTGCTGGGCTGATGGCAGAAAACAATCCCAGCGTATAATCACGGATCAATTTGTGTTCACTAGAAAGTAGGACGGAGGCAGGAAATATAGCTTCTTGAATAATACTCTATCACATGCTGGGTGTGTGCAGCTGTCATTCAATGCCATGCAGCCAAGTCTGGTGCTGTTGCCATGGAAACAGTACATTTATTTGAATGGTCAATTCCACCAATTTCTTGTAAAGCAATATCTCTATTTTTACTTTGTTGCTCGGCAGCTGTGATATCCAGTGGCGTCAGAGATTTGATGTCATCAGCTGACTCCTAGACAGATTTTCCATTACAATCAACAATTACAACCAACAATTCAACAAACAAGCACTCAAATACTTGTCTCAGCTGACTTTTTGTTAAAAAAAAAAAATAAAAATGAATGTATTTCAAAAAAATCCATTCATTCACTTATAACAGACCTTTTTTTCTGGCATTAACACATTTTCAGTTAAATCCTCATATCTGTCATTTTCTGTTATATTCAAAGCTTGCAAAATCTTAAAGAGCATTTTTATTGACATTACTGGTATGACTCAGCAGCTACCTATTGATTTTCAGTGGGGGACACAGTGGCAGGGGTGAAATCAGAGATTAAAGACAACCGTGGCAATCTCGTTTGTCAGTAATGATGGTTCGTCTCTGCCTACAAGCAAACTCGCGAGTGTATCAACATGAAGCATCAATAAAAATGGATCATGCAAGACAACAGCTAACTCTTTCAAAAGCTGTTTACTCAAACCAGTGTGCTTAAAAAAAAAAAAACTGTCATGTTTGTACTGTTGAATAACATGCCATGTCCTTCAACATATCTGCTTATGAGTTGGAGGACAGCCACTTTGAATAATATTTCCTGGGGGCAGAAGTGTTTGCTGAAACTCAGCATTGATAGCTCGCTCAATGAAAGAAGTCAACACTGCTTTGTTGTCCAATGAGGAATTGCCACCTGGACTCACCCGGCATATGAAAACCCCCCCGAAACAAAACACACAAGAATTACTGTAGTCCCATCAAAGCAAAGACGGATGAATGTGTTACATTAGGGATGAGGCTTTACAAAGACTTCCATTGAAAAGGCAGCGCATAATCGAGTGACGGCAGCAGCATCTAAAAAGGAACCTCAGTTCGTTATATGCCAAGGTAGCATCTTTTCATCAAGGCAGAGAAGCTCCATGCCCTCCAGAGAGTGCGAAATAATGTATTGCTCTGTCTTTATTAGCAGGATGGCTTTCATTCACTCTCTGAATGCCAGGGTCATAATAAAATGTGGTTTGAATAAGTGCAACAAGCTTGATTTACTGCCCTACATTCAGGCGTATTGTACTTTCAAAGGCCACCAAATGTCCCATGTACATAAGCCCGTTTTAGCCTTGTTTCATCCTTGGAGGAAGTTTATGTCCTCTCTTTTGGAACCTCATTTCAAACTTTGCTGCAGGCATTCTACACAAAAGCATCACTTTTGCAATTTCTGTGTGCCGTTCGGCACGGCTACGACATGGAAGCTGCTTGATGGCGTAAAAGCAAAAGTAAAACCAGCATTCTGTTCATCAGCCAGCTCTCAAATCAATTTATTGCCATCTACCACGTGATTCAGTGCTAGCTTCATTGAATATTCCATGCTTTCTGCGGAAAACAAAATGCCTCCCTGAGGAAACATCCCACTTTGTCTCTTAAGGCATTAACTTGTGTGCAGATGCAAATACCTTACATACAGTAGCGGGGCACACTCTAACACAATTGCATTACAATCTTCCAAGATTGCATGTGTAGGCAGGAGACTTGCCTCCCAAGGGAGAGCCACACTTATTAAAGAACACGAAAGCAAATAGCTTAAGCGCTTAGGAAGATGACAAACTCTCAGTTGTGAAATGACCACTTAGACAGCAACAGGCACTTACCCCTTATTTCACTTTTTAATCATCTAGCTCATTACTATATGCAAATGACTTGCACATATCAACATCTGGGGTGGCCAGCGAGCGGGCCGCAGGAAGATTGGTTTGGTTTGGTTTCTAGTGTTTCATTAGCTCCCAATTCTCCGGGAAAATCCAGAAGGAGCATTGTTGAAAAAGATGGATTATAGTTTTGGATGAGCGTGATTATTTTTCTTGTAGAACTTTAAGAGACCCGGCTGAGTACTGGGATGTAGTGAATGGCTTCATCATATTGCACTCATCCGCTATGAAAGCCGGTCAGGATTGGATCAGCTTAAACAGATTTGGGTTTCGGAATCAGTCCTTGGTGTTAAGCATTGTGCCTCATTTTTTTTATTTTTTTTATCAGTTATTATTGGTAAATATCTAAAGAAAGAAGTATTGAAATTAAATGTTAGTTGTAATGTTTTCATGAGTGTCATGAAAAGGGGTATTGGAAACATATCATTCCCGGGTCCTGACTAGTCGGGGCCAAAAAACGCACCACTCTTATGCGTTGGCTGCCGGTCAACACTCGCTCGCTCACCATATTGGCCCGAGACAGTGAGGGCAGGGAAATAGGTGGTGGCCCAAGTGAAAAACCAAAAGTTTTGTTTCCCTCTAGAGTGGCGGGGCCCACTCAGCATAGATTTCCCTCCATTAATTCGGCTTAAGTGCTAAACAAAACATTTCGGGCTTAGAGTCACTGCCTTGTTTAAGTATAATTCCACTGGGGCAGATGCGATTGTCCAGCCGGGTGAAAAAAAAAAAAAACAACAACGTGTTAACACTGATGATTGTGCTGCCCCCTTGTCATCATGGAAATCCTCATAATATGTGCAAGGATTACTCCTCATCTATCAAATCTGCTCTGAATTGGGTTAATATAGCAGCCATCAGACAGAATCAGCATTTTATAGCCTTAAATGTTTTATATATTATGTCCTTTTATATCCTTAGTCTTTTAATGGCTGGGAAAACCCTGCCAAGTTTACTGCAAATGATTTGGTGCCATACAACTAAAGGACATTATAAAATTGCTCTTCCTTTATTATTTATACAGAGAATCCAGGAAATAATCTGCCGTTTTTTAAAAGAAACAAAGCACCAATATGAGATGCACATACAGACATCAGAATATCAGATTCGCAGTTCAAATAAACCACATATCTCAAATTACAATTTACGTTACTGATCTAAAGCAGAGAGATGCAACAAATGCTTAGAAAGATAGACCCACCAAATATATCCAATACTGTGTATTTTTTCATTGATTAATGGTATAAACCATGACTCTGTCAATGATTGTCATGATGTGACATTGTACTCTTTCAATAAACTCAGCAGGTTTTTTGTTTTTTTTACAGATGTGAACGCAGCTTAAAGGCTCTATATTGCTCATCTTCTGTGAATTCTTGTAGTCAATTTGCAAATACACTCACCGATCACCGTAGGTACACCTTACAAAGTGTACCTAATAAAAGCTCCCTTGCTGCTGTAGCCCATCTGCTTCAAGGTTCGACATGTTGTTGGTTTGGAGATGATCCTCTTCATACCTTGGTTTTAAAGAGTGCTCGATCTCCATTTTGATGAGATATTTGTGTAAACTAGGAGTTCAACAGGTGTACATAATAAAATGGCCAGTGAGTATATTAGCTGCTAGTACAGATGAAATCCCCCAAGCGCAGTTTCTCAGTCGCTGAATCTTAAATTACGAGCTCTCTGGATGGACATTCTACTATAATAATCTCAAACCATTTCATCACCAAACCCAATGAAAGGGGCTTCGGAGGAGAATTAGCAGTGGCGAATGCACCCCTGAAAATTCACACTGTTGAATGTCTGTGAAAGTCTGTGTTCACTTTGCTCTATTTTTTACGTGGACTGTCCACCAGGGGAGTTGCTCCACATTTTATTCTTAGCATTTAGTCTCTCCAGGCCCCAGTGATGATGGTCTTGATGTCAGAATACCAAAGGTTCACGGTTCATCTGTCACATCGACCTCGGACCACCCACCATCCATCCCCTACCTCTCTTTTAATGTCAGCCAACATTGGTACAGAAATGAATGCTTGTACAGTACATGTTTCACATGCATACAGTGGCCTCACAAGCGGCAAAACCCATGTGTACGGCTGCGTTACGCCGGGATCGGTCCGTGCATTTTCTTTATCATACACGCTCACGCACTTCAGGCCATCCCGTGATGTGTGCTGCAGGTCTGTGAAGTGAGCCCATGCTAAGAAAAGCTCCTGCATCTATTGATTTCTCTGATCTATTTTCCTTTCTAGCTCATCCCTGCCACTGAGT
Organism: Dactylopterus volitans; assembly: GCA_901007715.1. Taxonomy (NCBI): domain Eukaryota; kingdom Metazoa; phylum Chordata; class Actinopteri; order Syngnathiformes; family Dactylopteridae; genus Dactylopterus; species Dactylopterus volitans. The sequence goes on from CAAKHG010021769.1 coordinate 31,140, forward strand.
GCACCGCTATTTCCTTCACAGCGTCAGGGTGACATGTAAAGACACATGTGGCGTCGCTGTGTGTTCTAGACAGATTACCAGTCCTGAAATAGATCAACCTTTTTGTCTTTCTCTCCCCCATCACCTCTCATTCTGGGTTACCTACTGTATCTGTCTCCTACTGTCTTACTCTCTCCTACACTGTGTTTTTGCTATCAAATAAGATGGATTACAGCAATGCCAGTTGAGATTGTGCGGAATTATGGATTTGTATCAAAGGTCATGAATGTCTTATTTCTTCTAAGGATTAAATGCAGTGGCCGAACTCTGTGGGGACAACACTGAGGGGGATAAGAGGAACAGCACTGTAAATTTGACCCACACTGGCCATTACATCAGATCATCATTATATCAGGTACTCCATCCATCCATCTGTCCTCATAGTGCAGGCACACAGTAGATCAATGTGCTGCAAGAACGACTTTTTTTTAAGACTAGCACTGTCCACCTAACCGCACGCTTTAACTGATTTGTACATGAATAGTTGGATTCAGTTCACCTGGACTCTCTGGTATCACGCAAGGCTCAAAGCTATAGTTCAGATATTATATTGGCTTCCCCCCAACTGTGGTAGCAGCTGCTGCACCGAGAATAGATTGCTGAACAATGGCTGACGGTGCCTCTCAAACATACTGGTAATGCTATCGCAAGCCTTCCCAAGGGCTGGTGGAGAAATAACACTTCCGGGCAATCATTTCCACTCTCCAGTAATAAACACAACTCAGGTGCTCCATGAAAACTGTAATGCATATTTGAATAACAGTGCATTGTGGGCTGGAGACAAGTAACTTGATTTTGTTTTCTTATGAGATCCTTTTTCTTAGGAGATACAGTTCCCGGGGGTAAAGTCTCGATAAGTTGGGGGTTGCAGCGCATGTGTGAAAGCAGCTACGGCAACTCCAACGGTGGCTGATAATGGTTAGTTAGCTATGTTAGTTTTTTAACTACTAGTGGAAAAATTTTACAATCAGTGATGTACTCTGATTCATTGGTCAAAGGTGACACTTTTGGTTTGCAGCAGGGTTTTCACTGAGAAATATCTGCTAACCAGTAAGCCACATGCTGTTGACAAAAAAAAAAAAAAAGTTTGACAAAATCTTGAACTTCTCCCTTAGTAATGGTAGAAATGTTTCTTTAAAAAGATTTTTACAACTCAATTTAACATGAGAGACTGCGGTCAAAGTCACAGCTGCATGGCAGGAGGCCGCTGGCTCGCCAGGTCGTCTCTAATTTTAACCTATACGAAGTTGTTGAATTTGCTTATTGGCATCATCTGTCTCAAGTAGTAGAGAATGAAGGGAAAAAAATGAAAAGGGAAAGTGTCTCAATGGAGAGGCGTAAAAATCAAGAGGATAAGGACAGAGTTGCAGCCGAAGAGCCCTGGCTCTCTGACAGCTCGCATTGTCAATTCGGAGACAGCGCTCTTCACCTGCCCCCACTATGCCAAGGAAAACTAATTACCTGCACGTCAGGTCTCTGGCTAGCACCGCTACCGCCTTAGCTAATGTGACACTCTGCCTCCGTCGCAGAACAATGCGGGAGACATGTCACGTTGTGGCAGATCGCACGTGTGAAGAGGAAGCATTTCCTATCACTCTCATTCAGACACGGCTTGGAGAAGAATTCGGCGTCACGGCCTGACATTTAATTGAGTGTGCGCTCTCTCTGCCTTTGTTCACCACAATTCCTGACAGACATCCTGAAAGTAGAGAGTGAAGAGATTGTCTTATTATGTAACACTGAAATGGATGTGTGTGAAGCAGGTAAAATGAAATGCCAGGGTAAAAGGGGTCACTGACTCACGTTGCTGCTTTGAGGTTTAATTTACTATCTCACCACCCATGATTATGAAACGCAATTTCATCAAATAAAACAAGGGATGCTCATAATGCTGCCTTGATTCGCTAAATTATTTAATCCACTCCAAAGGCAGTTGCACACAGACACTCTCACACGCACAGAGAATTTATCTAGGCTCCTTAATATCTGTCAACAAAACTAGAACTGGAAAGACCATGTATGGTTGCACCTAAGTTGCACTTTCTTACAACAAGCCTTTCCTGTACTGATGTAATTGGTTTGACAGTTCCATTTTTTATTTTTTATTTATTTTTATTTTTTTTAAGTTTTATGAAGGTTGAACCTCTTAAGATTTTTGCTTGGGGCTCTGAAGCTGTACTTTATCTCCTGAAATACAGTACTGATATCTAGCAGGTGCGCAGTTTACCATGTTTCACTTTTAAGTGTAGCTTGTTTAGCATGGTAACATTTGCTATGTAGCACTTAAAAGCTGGTTAGCAGCTACAGCTCGGGCTGATGGGAAATGCAATTAGTTTTGCACATATTTCATAATTAAGAAAGCAATCCAATAAGTAAAGCCTGATGCTGTTATGAAAGTTAAGGGGTCATCCAATTGAATTCAGTTTATTAAAAGTTTCTTGAAAAAGCGGTTTAATAATTGGAACTTCAAAGAAAACAGCCTGAAAGAAAAATGTGTTTTCTCAACAACTGGTTGTTCAATGTACTTCATATTTCATAGGCACTCTGAGAGGTACACTCTAATACTTGTACATATGAGTGGAATGACTGAAATATTAGGGACTTCTCCCATGACAACCCAGTTCAGTTCACATCACCACAAATTACAGCCCCAATAACAGTCATTATAATATGTCGGCACCTCTCTCAAACAGATTCAATAAGAGTCAACATAAATCTCCTCCTGAAGGGTGGAGTGGTTTCAATGTTCTGGATGATCTGTGTGTACGGCAGATGTATCACAAATCATCTTCATGAGAGGCCCTCCGATTTTTCTCTGTTATTCTTTCACAAAAATATGCTGTCAATGTTGTCATGCAGGATCAGCGACTCCCGTCACTATCAGCTCTCCCACTGTTTATTTTATCACCACTCTGACGATGTGACAGAAAGCAGCTGATGCAAGTTTCCATTTCATTGTTTAGCAAAGGTTAGCTCAATTAGCACCATTCACATGTGACCTAAAAAGTGATCATAAAAAACCTCCGCTGTTTATATCAAATACAACATGTAACTTTGCAAAGAAACCCTCAATATCCTCTTTATGACCCCTGGAGTGATATCAAGAACAAGCAGCTAATAAAAGTCTAGTTTCTGCTTGAATATTTAGCAATAGATTTGTTAGTTAGCGTTAGCTTGACTCTACATACTTCATTACAATCTTATTGAATGAAAGTCAGTGGATAAACATTACAATTTTAGTGCAATAACCCAACATGATTGTTGAGATATTTCAGTCGAGACTAAAAATAATTGGAATTGATCGTTCCAGATTGAATAAATGTTTAACACAGCGGACATCCCAAACCTCACATAGAATTTACAATTAGAAGGTGACTGATACAAACATGGACTCCTTTCTTTATTCTTTGAAATAAATTATGCATAAATAATGTCATGGAAAAAATAATTTTCCACTACAGATGCTGTAATTTGGCTTTAGGCCTGAAAAGGTGACTGTGACAAATTGTTTTGTTCCCAATCTACTGTGTACCATCTAAGTTCACAAAGGTCTGGGCCTTGTGATGAAACCTGCTGTCACTAGGAGAGTGTGGGTGGTGTCAGTTTTAAGCATCGGCTGTCAACACACACACGCTGTACACACACTCACACACACATAACCTGTACTCATTTTGGCATCTAAGGCCAGGGGATAATAGTGTCACTGTGTGTAAGGTTTGCTTGCGTGCTTATTGGTTTGTGTGCGCTGTGGACCTGCCTTCAGGCTGCATGCGAGTATGCTTTTGTGCTTGGTTTGTGTGCGTGTGTGTGCGTGCGTCCATGAGTGCGTTTGTGTGTGTGTGTGTGTGTGTTGTTGGCAGGGGAGACGGCCAGACACATGGCACATGGGAAGTGAGTGTAAGTAAGACCCAGAAACACCTGAGCCCCAGCGTTTGCATGCAAGCGTGTGTGTGTGAGTGTGTAGGTGGGCTCCAATGATGAAGGCTGAGTTCCCCCTTACCACAGCACCTGTCACTGCGTGTTGATGGCTGATCCTGCCAGTCTGACCAGCTTTACTCTAATTGGTTATCAGTGTCCTGTCAGATCATTCCACAGGAAGCCCTCTGTGAATTTGTCTTCACCTGGATGCTGATCATCACACAATTGTGTATCATCTTCTGTCTGTTCTTATTCTCTGTAATGTTACACTTTTGGCCAGCAGCCTAGTTGTTTTTTTTTGTTTTTTTTGTGTGAAAGGTCACGTAAAAGCTGTAAAAAAATAAAG
>CAAKHG010021772.1:9776-27955 GCA_901007715.1 Dactylopterus volitans
GGCACGACACCCCCACCCCCCCCCCCCTCCCCCCCCCCCCTCTTTTCTTTTCTTTTTTTTTTTTTTTTTTTTTTTCAACAAACGACTTTGTTGTATTCTCGGTACTCCTTGCGCTGCCATGTTTCTTGCGGGTTCTGTATTTCTTTTGGGGAAGACGTGCCCCTTGCGCTGGATTCAGCGGTGGTTGAGGAGCTGGCGGCTTCAGCGACACAAAAAGAGCGCGGGGGATAGAATTCGACTGCTTTTTGCATCGCTCGCTACCAACGGAATACAAACTCTCTGACTTATTATTTTGCTGTGCCGCTTTTTTAATAACAAACTGGAGTTTTGGGGATGTTGTGATTTAGAGGGCTTGTTAATGCTTCACTCTTGATGGAACCGTAAATTACATCTTGCACTACCGAGGTACTATTGAGGCAATACACTCTTTATATTTTTTTTTATTTTACTGAGATTGTATATCAAGCAAGAATTAAACCTCTATAGAGTTTCTTTTTTCAACGAGTTAAGTCGCCCCCTGCTGGCTTTTCGAAATAACGCAGCGGCCGTCTGCCTCTTCGCCACCGTTGCCATGACCGCAGTCAGCCTTTCCTGGTCGGGACTCCTTCTGACTTCATCATTCAGGAGCCCAGTTGTCCACCGAGTTCTCCTCCTCTCCAGAACAAGAGCGTCCACTGATTGAAACCAGCGAAAAGGCCCGGCGCAAAGCGGTTCCACGTGAAGAGTCAGCGGCTCCGATGCCGTTTGGCAGAAAAAGAACGTCCCGGAGAGAGAGAAAAAAAAAAAAAATCGCTCCTCTGATAACTTATCCAGGCGCGTGATGACTAAAATCCTTCATCCAAGTTTAGAATAACCAAGATCTCAAAAGGTGGTAAAAATGTGCCTTAAGACCAGATGAAAAGTCCATTTATGGTGCGTGCGCGAGGGGAGCATGACGCCATTGAGCGGCGACCACATGAAAGGCAGCGTTGCTGTGAATAAAATCGCAGATATGAGCGCCGATGGAAACATTTGGGAAAAATCTAAGCGCCCGACTCAACAACCCATCTAGGTATCTACACGGTACACCGCGCGTTGACGGGTACATGTGGCGCGTTTAATATAACACGAAAGCCTTGAACCGGTTTATGTCTTTCTGGCTGCACTCGGGATCAAAATGCCACAATGAGGCTCATCAAATATCGTCCAGTTTGACTGAAACACAAACATGGCATTTATCAAAAATTCCTAACCCGCCTGTATCTTTGCCATAAGGACTTTATCCTCAATCAAGTGAAAAGGCAGCGTAACATCGAACTTGATCAATAAATGCAGTACTTTTCAAAGTTGATGACGTTCTTCTGGGTTACGTGTCCTCTGGGGGACACAAATGCGTAAAAAGAAAAAAAAAAACATATGATATGACAGAAGTAATGTATGAAAAGAGTGTGTGTGTGTGTGAGCTTATTGTTAGCCTGCGTGCGAGTGTGACATCCAGCATGAGGTAATACCCGTATCGCATGCTAAACTAAGCATTAGCATATTCCACTGTCTTCGCTGAGGGCGCCCGTTCGGGTAAGAAGTTCCATGTGTTGGGAGGTCTTGAGAGCATTTCGTCAAGTGCGATGATGCGCAGGTACGCTGACATCATGACACCGCGCCGCTAATCTGATTGGCCAAAATAACAGCGGCGGGAGGAGGAAGGGGGCGGGAGGAGGGCGTATCGTGATGACATGCTAACGATTGCCTCATGAGCAACTGGATGGTTTTTCCCTCTGCCGCGGATGGAGATTTGATAAATAGCGATTCCAAAATTCACACAAAGGGAGGGGTGTGTGTGTGTGTGTGTGTGTGCATGGCCTATTTCTCTTGTCACAGCGACCAGAGCCTTCATGGGTTTTTTTCTGGATCTGCTCAGCGTGTTTTTTTTTACAAGGTCGCTCTTGGACAATGTGAAGCACGCAGTAAAAGTTTTACAAGGCTGATCGAAATCCTCCTAATTTAATTTGTACGAAGGGAGGTTGGGGGGGGGGGCAGGATTTATACACATCTAAATTTATCCACAGATGGTTTGCTGAGCGCGCAGGCCGCTTTTTCGGCATCCTGCGTCACTCATAGCGCTCGGGCCTCGACGCATTGCACACCTGGGACTCGTGCAGCGGCGCAGTCGTGCAGCGGCGCAGTCGTGCAGCTGCGGGCGGTTGCAGTTGCTGCGTCTGGAGGTTGGAGGAATTTCTTCCAATCTTCGTTGCCTGTTATTAAAAATGGGGGAGGGGGGAGTGTATGTTGAATTTATTTCACCGTGGCTGTTTACTTCAGCGTTTCTATGCTGGTCCCTTGTTTTATTCCATTCCGCTGGAGAGCCCAGTGACGGGCTCGAGCCAAGCTGTGCCGTGTAGTGGCTTCAGCATGGGCATGGAGGTAGGCCGAGACACCCTCTCAGAGAAGCTGCTTTTGTGGTTTGCATCTGCCTGCCGCCATAAAGCTTTGTGTGGGGTATAAACTGCTCATCACCTGGCAAATTAAGGTGTCGGCCGCTATGTTTCGCCCCGTTTTCACTGCAGCGATCCCAAAACAACACCTGGGGAGGCGTTAATCCGCCAGCGCGCCGAACTCTCGGCGTCTCCGCCGAGGGGCAGCCCGGCTAATTATGAAACCACCGCCGATGCCGCTGACACGTACGCGCGAGGTAGGCGCTCAGCCAGCGCCGCGCTCCAAGCCCTCATCCCCGCCGCACCCAACCCGCACCTTCGTCAAATCTGCCCGCATAATAAGGAAAAAAATAAAAGAAGAAACAGTTGATAGTGCCGATGATGCAATTATTCGTCTGCTTGAGTTATTCTAGAAGCCGTCACGCGGCATTGATGACATGGGCCTTTTTTTTTTTAATTCTTCAGTGTTTTGTACCCTTTTTTTGCAGGCATATGCCTTTATAACGCAAATCAAAACAACAGCAGTGCACCATTTCCTTGCACCTCAGCGTAGGAATACAGACATTTGGGTGGCTTAAAACTGAGAATTGAGTTTCAAATGAACAGACGGCGAGAAAAAATATAAAACAAAAATACTGCCAACACTTAAACTGATTTTATTTTTTAGGTGGGCTTCTTTCCTTTTCAGCCTCATTCAAAGCAATTGATTCAGGTTTCTGGTGGAGATTCTGGCTTTTCCAAACTCAAGATGAGACCATGTTGATCATCTTCTACTGCAGGTAAATATACTGACTATCCGTCAATACCTTATACAACCCTACTTTTAAAAAAAAAACAAAAAAAACAACCAATCCCTTGAGGTTTTACAGCCATATTCCTAGTTGTCAGCCAGCTCCTTCGCTACATGCCGTGACGTTGCCAGTAGCCGCTTCCTGAAGCCCTGGCAAACTAATCACTGGTGGCCGGCGTGCAGCACATTGCTCCCGGTGGCCAGCGTGGGAACGTCCGACCAAGACTTGGAAATGCATGTGCGGAGAGACTCATGTGGATATGCTTGAATGTAAAAGTCCTGCAGTCCGGCTTAAACTCCTCACCTGGGTCTACCGAGTCTCACTGCAGCCCCCCCCCCCCCCCCCCAACAAACTGCCTCAGTGCACAATAAAGGTTAGGCCAACGGAACTGGTGGAACTGGTCCGCCCCCAAATGGACACCTACGCCGAGCTACGCCACGGTTTTTTTTTTTTTTTTGGTAACACAGACACTCGCTGTTAAAGAGACGGCGACGGGCGCCTCTGTTTTGACAGCGCCATTTGATCCCGGAGAGATTGGACGATCCTAAATAAATCACCAGGGGGAGTCGCGCTTTGAAGCGACGCGCGGAGGAACATGCCAAAGCACGCTCTGGACGCAATCTGCCGGCTCGTTCCGAGGCATCGAGCGAGGGCGATAAGCCGGCGCGGCTGAGGAAAATAGGCCCTTTCTGCTTCTCCGAGAGAACGGAGAGGGACGGGACGGTCGGTGGCAGTGACGTTGACAGTAGAGGGGGTGGATGCGGGGGCCAGCGTGAAAGGGAACAGCTGGGGATGGATGCTAATCTCAATCTGATAGTGCTCATGTACCGCGCAGCCGAGCATGGAAAGGTAAAACGTGACGCCACGGACCCCTTTTTTTTTTCCCGCCATGGGGTTTCATTGCCTCACGGGGTGGAACCTTTTTTTTTTTTTTTTTGAGGTACAATTAAATTAACCATTTTGTAGCTAAACTTTCAGCTTAATGCAATTTTCCTGCATTTTTTTTTTCTTCCCCCCCTTCTCCTCTTTTGCCTTCTCCCGTGTCACCAGGCCAGACATTCCAGGATTGTGTTTCTGTGTGTGAAAGCAAATGTGCCTGCTATGAAACCGGCCCTTTTTCCATTGTGCGGACCGAAATAGCACAATCGCGACACAAAAGCGGGGAACATAATACGCGCTTTATTAGGTTTGCTCCGTCTCTTTGTCCTCGCATGGATGTAATGACTGTCAGACACAGGAAAACTGATTTAGTGCAACACCACTGGTGCTGCTAAAAGACCACAAAATGTGATTTTAGCGTCGCTAGAAGGTATGGATGGTACACGGGTGATTGAGCTAGCATACGCCTCTCTAAGTATTCAAAGCCTTTATTGATGATCTTTGCTCTTGTATGACATTGGGACAACCATGCATGAGATGGATTACACAGAAAAGCGGGGGTATATTGCCTCTGAACATCTGCAGGGTTTAAGCGTGTGCTCAGGGTCTCCAGATCCGGCGCAAGCTCAAGGACGAACTGATTGGATTTTGGTGGTTAAGAGGTCAAGGTCACGCTGACCTCACAAGTGTAGAATGCTAACAAAGTGCCGCTAAGTGACATGACATAATGGCATTTTGTATCTAAAAGGGCAGAGGTCAACCTTTCTGAGGTTCATCACATTTTCCAAACATTTATGGGCCGCCTGGAAGGTGCTTCTTCCACTTTTGGACAAAACTCAACTCAGGCTCAAGGATGACTCGATTTAATCTTTGTTGGCCAAAGTTCAAGGTCGCCATGACCTCACAGGACACGTTTTGGGCCATAACTTTGTTTCCAACGTGGCAAAAGTCGACTCGGCTGTGACCTGTAAACCGCACATTCGATTTTTCAGGAAACACCTGAAGGGAATTCCTTCAAATTTGGCACAAATGTCAACAGTTTCGGCGGTCAAAGGTCAAAGTGTCTGTGACATCACAAAAGGACGCACTTGATTAAGCCCAATGAGACAAACTTTGAATAATTACATTTTTCTTTCTCTCCTCACTTTCACACATTCAGTCAATCAATCAATTCAACCTCTTCACCATATGTTCTACGAACAGAAATTGAAGTTAACAGGCAACGGGACCAGATGGTGGCGGCACGCAAGCGCGGCGCTGGAAGTCCAGTTGTGGTTCGGAAAATTTGTGTCCCCGGCGTGACAATCGCTGGGTGCAGAACTTAGCAAGCAGATTCGGGGTTGAGCTGCAAATCCTTCGTGCTACACCAACCAAAATCGCCTCTTGAGCGAATGCTAACAAGCTGAGGCTCGCTTGCTAGCGTCACTGCAACCCCCTTGAATTCGATAGTGCTCACGAACCCTCTTGAACCCTTTCGCCTCAGCAGTCGGTCACATGCTGGCGGAAGAACACCGTTTTGGCCTTAAACTATCCACCAGAAAACTTCCAGCTCGTGGTGGATCCAAAGATGCACATCTGGTCCCACGGGGCCCGTGACCCAGAGCAGAATGTCAAAAAAAGTTCAAACCAAAACACCGTACGAGTTTCTCGGGTTGGTCAAACGGCACCTGTGGAAGTCTTTGTGATTTGCGGTTGAAATGTCCAAGGTGAAAATATGTCTCCGCATGCCAGGTTTTCAATAGCTGAGGATGTAGATGAAGGAAAGAAAAAAAAACAAAAAAAAAACACATCAAACGGACTCAGTTTTAAAAAAAACGCCAAGTACATTTTGAGCGCCCGGATCTGGCGGCGCCTGAAATATTACCTGCAAAATCAATGTAAAGGTCCAGAATCCATCAATCTGCACTGACCTGATCACTCCGAAGCCGCGGAGCAGCGAGTCAGCAGACGTGAGTGATGAGACCGGAGCTCGTGGGTGACAGACAGGTGGGTTCTAAATCAAGTAAAGCCGGGTTACCAAATAAAAAAAATAATAAAAAAAGGGGGAAGTTTGCAGTTTCTGGGCACCAAACTGGGGTGATTCTGTGCCATCAGCTTATTATTCTGACCCCCTTTTTTTTTAAACAGCAACGGTTCCCCTAATGATTCTGCTGTTTATGTGTTTGACACTTTTGTTTCCGCCTGACAGAAGCAGGACTCCTTTTTTTTTTTCCTGGTCCTGGGAGAAGTTACACCTCAATGAGGTCAGAAGCCAGATACTCCCTGTGGGGGCAATGACGAGCGACCGGTGGGGGGGAAACAAAGATGTAGGCAGACAGGAATGGCTCTTCGGGCCACAATTTGTGGCGATAAGGCCCCCCCCCCCCCCGTGTGTCATTGCCAAGCGGATGACACCCCTGAACCGCTGTTACTCATCAGGACCAGTCGTGGAAAACGCGCAGTGGAAACATCCACTCCGACGTTCTCCGGAAAGCACTCACGCGGAGCAGAAAAGCGGTGTTTTCCTTTATCACGCTAAATGAAGCCGACTGCCTCCCGGTATTGTTTTAGGCGAGGCGGCGCGAGAGAAACAGGCCCGGCGTCCTCCCCCTTGAAGTCGAGTTCGGCGTTCTCACGTCTCCACTCTTGAGGAAACCGCCTCGACGGCCAAGGGGGCCCCCGCCGTCTCCCGTTCGGGGAATTCGTCTGCGTTTTTCTCGGCTCGCACCGCGGCAAATTTTTTTACACTCATGAAAAAAAAAAAAGAAACCGGGTTCTATAACTGTAACACGAATAAATCTTGGTCATAAAGAAAAGAGGGCCTGTCACGCCGCCTCGCTTTCGCCGTTACTTCTCAGACGCTGGCAGCCACTTGAAATATTTACGCTGCGCGGGCAGGCCGGACCCTAACTCACGCAGAGCCGAGCATGAATGCGAGGTGCCCCCCCACCTCCACCATGGCAATGCGCCTTATTTCTTCTGTCCATATTGAGCTTTGCCACCAGATTGGAAGATAAGCTTCATCTGGGCCAAAGAGTGCGGGCATCCACTGCTTCACGCTCGATTTGACCGTTCGATTCTTTCCCCCTCGGCGTCCTCCTGCGCGGGGCTGAAACGAGGCCCTTAACAACCGAGCTTCGGGCGCCTGGCCGCGTGTCGCCAGAACAACAGGCGGCAAATAATTCCGAAGTGACATCTTTGAGGGTGAATTATTCCCGGAATCCGCTGGAAGGAGGCCGCGTCTTAATTGCCCCGGCTGGCTGCGTGTCCGATGACAACAGCGCGCATGCCAGACCGAGCGCAAGCGAAGTGATGGAGCGAAGATAAACAGGCGGAGGCCGAGCTCGACAAAGGTCTGGGTGTGTATCGGGGAAAATGCTAATGCGGACATTTGGCGGCGTTCTGGCCTCGCGACGCGCAAGCGGCGGGCGCGGGAGCCCCGATTTTGGCCCGCGCGCCGCGAGCGAGGCGGGTTCAAAGAGGCGGGAGGGAACTTAACGCGATGGAGATCAGCAGGTGGGGTGATTGATGACGCCCGCGGGCCAGCCGTTAGCTCAGCGAATGATGTGAGCAGCACAAATGTGCAGCCAGAGGCAGACTTTATTTATTTATTTATTTATTTATTTGGACAATGGAAAACTTCTTGTGTGTATGTTTTTTTGCCGCGCGAGCGTCCGAAGTGACAACCGTGCAAAACGGCCGGTGCCGGTGCCGGTGCTTTCCCTGTGCTTTATGGGCTCACTTTTTTTTTTTTAACCTCTTCGGGGTCCCGGCAGCGCCGAGCGAACGGAGCTGATGATCTCCATTACGTTACCAGCGGGTTTTGTTCTGATGTTGAGTGGAAATTTGGCTCGGGCGGGTCGCAGTTATTGAGATGAATGAAGGTATTCAAACTCCCATATAAATCTTATGAAAAGCATGTGTGTATGTGTGTGTGTGTGTGTGTGTGTGTGTGTGTGTGTGTGTGACGGAGACCAGCAGGCAGAGCGCGGTGCAGTAAATAAACGTTGCCCTTTTAGAGGGAGACGTGCTGGGCGACGGACGCCAATGCTCGCGGCTTTTAACCTCTTGAAAAGCACGTCCAACCCCCCCCCTCCCACACACACACACACACACCCCGGCTTGGCAGTCGTGGGTTCGAGTCCAGTGCAAAACTGATACAAAACTGATCGATACGGTGCAGATTATATGTACACGTTTGTACACATACAGTTAAGTCATGCATGTAGGTAGTGTTTTCTGCCCTGGTGAGGGTATTTGTCGTGAGTGTAATACAGAATCACAACGGTTCAATCCCATTTCATTTTATTCTTTTATGTCAATATGAGGGACCTTATAGACTTGAAGACGGGTTCAGTTGAATATGTATATTTTTTTAAGCGTTGTTCTACTGATGTGGAGCAGGGTTGAGCTGGGCTGTTCTCGAATCAACCTGGTTAATGGTTCGAATCTTCGTACCGAATCACGAATCACGAATCCGACGTCTCCATGATCCCGGATCCTGTGAGTCCTCAGGCTGGCTCATGCTAAGTGCGCAAGGCCGGTTGGGGGGCTCACCGGGAACACGGCGGACTCAGGTGATTCATTCGCATCGGTTCACTGATTCCATTCGCGGACTCACCGGAAACACTCATGACTCATGATTCGGTTGACTGACTTCACTCCCGCCAGTGAATCTAAGTAATAAGATGAATAAACAAGCGGTTAAACACACTGGTAATTGTCATGTGGTTGATTTTATTTTATTTTGCACATACTATGATGATGATGATTTTTTCATGCATTTTTGTATTTATGTATTATACAATTTTGCACGTTTTTAATTTTTGTTCAGTGCTGTTGTTTTTGTTTGCGTAGATAACTAAAATGTTTAGTTCTTAGCCTGTTTCTTATTTGCATCTCTGTTGCATTTCTCGCTATCTTCATATAATTGTGTTTCATTCTTATAAATTCAACTTACATAACCGTCGCATATTCTGCATTTTTTGGTGCTATGTGGTTGTTGTTCTGCATTTAACATATTTCACTTCTGGTTAACCTATAATTGATTTGCGCGTTTTACATTTCTGTTCCATTTGCTGTTAACTGTGACACTTTTTTTTGAACTCGACGGGCACAACGACACCGAGTCGAGGGACTCCAGCGAACCGGATCACGTCAGGCTGACCCGAGTCCCGCGCAGCGAGCCGCGTCTGCCACCAGCGAGCAGAGGCGGAGCCAACTGTGCCATCAGCTCTGATTTCCTCCCAAAACTGTGTGAAAAGGTCGCTCTCGCTGCCTCGGCTGAACTCCCGCCGTCGCTACATGAGGGCTGCGCTCAAAACAAAACGGACCACAGAAGGGCAGAGTGCGTCTCAAGGTCGGGGCGCTCAGGTGGCGGCGTGAGCAGGCCGTTGCCCCTCTCGTAAAAAAAAAAAACAAAAAAAAAACAGAGGGCCCTGAATCAAAAGTGCCAGCTTTTGTTCAAAAGTGAGCCCCCAAGGCCTGAATTCCTTGAACCCAAACAACACTTCGAAGGACAAGAAAAAGCCGCGGTGATTCATAGGTTTACAGTTCCGGGCAAGTGAGTCAAGCGGGGGCCATTGTTTGACGTCTGCGCCCGCCGTTTGGCAAACACCGTCTTGGTAATGAAGGCAACGTCATCGTATTTGTTTTCTTTAGAAACTGCGGCACAAAAGGCCGGCGGAGACAATGAGGACTGGACATGTAAAATTGCTGATTTATAAATGTCGAGGAGAGAGCGGCGGGCCGAGGTCGTTAACCGGCCCACACGGAGATTTCTAAATGTCCCAAATGATTGAACAATGATTTGGGTTTTTTCTTTTTTTTGTGCTGGGTTGATGGTGTGACAGTGTGGAACCGGCCCCCGCGCGAATTAACAAGCTTTCGCCGAGGGCGGAGTTTAAGGAGCACAAAGCTCTGAGAACAGCGGGGGAGCAGCAAAGTCAATTATTCTGCGTGTTATTGTGCATCGTTAACGGGGAGCGATGTTAAGACTCACTGGACTTTTAAGGCTCCGAGGGCCCCCCCTCCCCCGACCCTCCCATTGGACTAATCTTTTACTCTTTTCTGATAAACATGTTTAAAAAGTGAAACTCTCACGCTTTGTTCCACCGAGAGTTCCCATCCGAGTCAAGCGAAACCGGACAAAAGCTGAACCTTTGCTGGTTTTTCATTTAATAACTTTAAACTGAATGGTTGCTCAAATTTCGCTCTTTTTTTTTAAACTTCTGTTGCCTAATTAGACTACATATGTGGGTCTGTTTATTATTACCCATTATAATTCATCCTCTTACGCGATGGTTTTAGTGCAGTTTGTCCATCAGCAGGTTGACAGACAGGCGGTCAGACCACGATTCCTGAGACCTGATGGAGGGTTTGAGCCGGTCGGAGAAACAAACCACGGCATTGTGGAGCAGCTCCGGTCACGTGTGTGTGTGTGTGTGTGTGTGTGTGTGTGTGCACAAATGATTTTTCAATTGTTGTTATCATTGTGAGATCGGAGTTGTTTTTTTTGTTGTTGAAATGTTCAAGCCTGAGCGGCTGACACCACCGACGGAGCAGGAGGAGGGCGTGAGACAGGGCTTGGATATAATCCAATTTCACCCGTCTCACAGTCTCAAATGTTATTCTTTCATTCATTCAGAAAATCGGGAAATGTGTCTTCTTCTTCCTCTTCGTCTTCTTCTTCTTGTTATTTCTCCTGTCCTGTCCGGCAGCATACAGCCGGATCTGGTCTGGGTGCCTGATGGTACCAGACAGATTTGCCCTGCAAACGAGGGAGGAGAGGGGACAGAACAACAACAGCAACAGCAGCAACAGTAACCAAAACAAGGGCAACAACAAAAAACAAAACAAAACCCCCAGCGATATATGTATGGTATCACCATTATAAACGGTCACAATGACCCCAAGTGGACCCCAGCCCAGCCGGGTTCGACCCCTTCCCAACTGGGGCATAAGCAAAGCCCACGGCACAGGGACCCGCCCAGACCCCAGACAAGGACCCTGCCACCCCAGGTTGGACAGAGCCTTCCCACGATAGGGGCAGAAGATAGTCCAGTCCAGGGAGCTCCTGAAGCCAGGGACCAGTTCCTGAGCCAGTCCAGGGCCCAACCACCCATCAGCAAGAGTTAGGGCGGCGCCCCATTTCCCCAGCACCCATGACATGCGCTGATCCTCGGCAACGGGCCTGGCAAATGCTGGAGAGGCCCCACCCGAGGAGGGGAAAACGACACCCCCCAATTGTCTCCCAGATAAGAGCATTTAATTGCTGGTTTTATGTTTGCCAAGTCGCATGAATATAATAAACCTTTCCCTTGAAACCTCTCTGCAACTGTAGCGTTTTGTCCATTCCTGCTTTTCCCTATTAAAACAGAGCAACAGGCCGATAATAAATCATTTTTGATCTCGCGCTTGAAGCTCAAGCTTGAATGAAAAAAACAAAAAAAACCAAACCCCTTTACATATGAATGCAGTGACATTATAAAAAAAAAGCCGTTGCATGCTAATGTAACACTGAGCATATTCTGGCATCAAGCGGAGACACATAAGCGGTGACATAAGTGCAGCTCCTTGGTGGCCAGCTGCAGAGCAGATTAATAATGAGAGAATGTTTATTCTGAGGAGGAGCCGCGCATGAAAAACTGCATTCCGCCCATCTCATTTAAAACAGAAAGATGGCCGCGGTGCCAGAAAGCCAACAGATACAAATTATAATTGTGCCTAAAGTCTGAGCTCATGTGGTGACCCAAGCTATCTGCGTTCACTCACATTCCGGCCTTGCACGTTGCTAATATGCATAAGCCAGTTTTCTATATTCGATATTCCATATTTGATAACAGCACGACTCAGGCTTTGGTCGGCCAACTTTGAATTTAACAGTTTGATACGTCTCTTACACTGATGTGTTCTGTTGTTTAGAGGATTCCGAGCAGGAATGGTTAAAATTCAATTATTAAACTGGCAAAGAATGGGAAAATAAGGTAACTCAAAGTTGGAGTTGGGGATTAGGGGTCGGGTCAGGCAGGTTTATGCTTTATTGGTGATGTGGCCGTTTCGTTATGGGCATGGAGGTCTGTTATTTTGTGAATGGCTTGTTTACTCAGTGACTCTTGAGCTGTTTAAGTGCATTGCTGGATCTGGCTGACTGGACACCGATGTGAGATGTTTAGCCAGCGCGTGCTTGACGTGGACGCCTGCGCCCAGCCCTCCAACCCGAGCGACCGTATAAGTCACTTGCCGCGTCCGTTTCATATGATTCGGTACATGGCAGCCCCTCCCCTCCCCCTACAAATCAAATGTTGGACTTAGCTGAGATTTTTAAAATAAAAACAGGCTCTGGAACAGTGGTCCCTCTCCTCTGGTCGTAATTAACTCGCTTGATTAATGGCGTCTGTCACTTAAACGCTAATATGGTTTGCGTTTGGCGACTGCGTTTATGACCTGCCCAGTCGGGGGGGTTTTTTTCAAGGGAGGACAGCCTCCTTTAGTGCCGACAAGAAATTACACCCAAGGTTTCGCTCGTCGCTGTTCGCTGCCCGTCTCTCGAAAAGAAATACTGCCAGTAAGCACGCGCATGATGTCAGACCGAGTGGCTCACATGAAACAAAATGGCAATTCAGTGTGGCTTTTGTTTGTTTATGCGGCTGCGGATTTATTTTTCTTTGCTCTTACCCTAACCATCCACATCCAGATTTATTCTGTATATAATTTGATGATGAATTTGAAGACGGAGCTTCGCCCCCCCCCTCCACCGACGCCCCCCTCCATCTTAAGCCCATGACTCAATCAGCAGCCGTAAAAATAGCCGGTGCTGGACAGTGATAAAATTATAGCACATATAGCACGTCGGAGGTCTCCATCCAGTAGTCGGCCTGACCTTCCCAGACCACCAGCTATCTGAACTGTTTATGAACATGACATAATTTTCGAGGAAGTGTCTCATTAATGCAAGCCAACCCGCATGACATTCCAAAAGAGAATAGGGCATGGCTTATAAGGCGAAGAAGGCATGGCCGAAAAAAGTCTGCTCAAACGTGATTCATCCGGGAAAGTAATTGCAGCTGATTTAGCCCAAAGACATAACATCATAAAAGCGGAATTCATTTAAAACAGCCCTGGCACACACTTGCTACCTCCCTAATGTGAGCTGCACGAGAAAGCCAAACCTCGGCTCGCAACGCTTAATACGTACATCAGGGGGTCCCTCGAAAATCAGCGTCAGAATGTGAAGTCGCGGCGTGCCAAGTGCTCAACCCGCGCAGCAGCGCAATCAGTGGATTTATATCCAAGGCGCTGCAGCTTTGGATGGACTCAGCGTTGTTCAGTGTTGCGGGATCCGAGATCTGGTTGCACGTTGTCCGCTGTCGCCTACAAATCCGGCATAGATTATGGAGATTATGCCGCGGATGGGGAGGTTCGCCGTTAGCGTCACGCAGATGCAGGGCGGCTCTCCTTTGGAAAAAATGACAGGATAGGTAGTAAAACGACACGCACTGATGTTGGATGTTTGCCACCTAGATGGCTGCAGCAATTATGAACCCAGGAAAGGACGAAGTCGTGCATTGTCCATTTAGATAGCAGTGGTTTTCCTGGGAGTGCTCTGGAGGTATCACGGAAGGGGGCCCAACAACCATGTGCGTGGAATCACCCCATGATTAAGAGTCCGACAATGTGTCATGTTCAAAACCTCAAACCATCAAGAGGCAAAAATTTGGGGTTTCCACCTGAAAAAAACAAAAAACACAAGGAAATGCTAGATTCCTCGGCACAAATTGGAGGGCGAACATATGAAATGATCCGGCGATGCTCCAAACAGTGATGGCAACTGTAGAGAGTCTGTTGGAGACACGCGGATTGCTGTATCCGTGGATCCGGGCGGATTTGGGTCATTCACATCCAAGCATATGTTAATAGCGGATCAGGTTCGGGCTTTGGGCAGCAAACAAATGCAATTATTTTTTGAAAAAATAAATATAAATTTATATTGTCAGCAGAAAATAACTTTAAATAAATATTTGATTATTTAAAACCAGCACACTTCTATGTTACACATTCGTCATTCTTACTTCCCGCTGCGAAGTGGCCTCATGGTTATGTGGTTATGTGGCTATGTGCGCAAAAGTGCAGCCGTGTGTGTGTGCGTGCGTATGCATTATGAAACATGATATTCCTTGATGACAAAATTGACCAGGACCTGTTAATTCATGTCCCGCGTTCTTCTCAACATCTAAATGTTGAAGTTGTTTGGAGTACGTTTAGGCGTTAGTACGTTTAAGATTAAAGTAGAAAAGAAAAAAGACGGACAGGCGTCCCAGTCGTTCGTAAATCAATGCATTTCTGTTTACAGATGTTGTTGTTGTTGTTGTTCTGTTTACAACTAAGGCCTAAGGTTGGGGAATGCCAGAAATAATAATAACAATCATCTGGAACGCAGATGCGCGGGCGGGTCGGCTCTGCAAATGTGATAATATGATTAATACGGGCGGATGGCGGATGGATGATTAGTGTGTACGCGCCCGGGCTCGGGCGGCGCCGTGAGCCCATCCGCGCATCTCCCGCGTCTGTGCCGGCCATCGACGCTTGGGCAAAGCGGCACGCCTGACACGCGGGCCGGCGCTGGCTGGGCCGGCGCTGGCTGGTCCAGCAGTGTCGGCACTTTTGGAACACACTGTTATTGTTCGACGGCGACTGGTTGGCATCAGAAGGTCATAGCAAATGACTCATACTGTGTTTTTTTTTTTTTTTTGGGTTGGAGGACTCGTTGGAAGCTGAGGTAGCTGTTATGTCCTTCTGACAATCTTGTTTTCATTAGAAAAACAAAACAAAAAAAATGTCAACAGCTGACCAAGGACAGAGTGTTATTTCACTCTTCTCCGAGCTTGATTTGTGGCGTTGGAGTTAACCTTTCTTCGGGATAGCACACAAGGGGGAGAGAGAGGCGCTCGCTTGCCAGATCAGAATGTTTACAAGAGCGCAGTGCACCTTTTCTATTCTCCTGGTGGACACTCGCGCGCGCATCATGACTTGAAACACCATGAAACCTTGCTGGATTGTTCAGATATTTTCCCAAGAAACCCGACGCCGCGCTTGGGCAGCACCTGTTGCTTCATTCGACTCAGTTTACACGGATGTAGCATTTGCGGCACTATGGACCGGGGGGGTGCGGTGATGTGTCCCGATTGGAGCAGACAGCAACAGGGCCTTGGACTCCGCTGACATCTATCCCCGCGTGAACCTTTTTTTTTTTTGTTTTGTTTTTTTTTATCGGGGATGTCAGATGGTTGTGAGAAGATCGCACTGGGGAAGGCGAGCTCGTCAAATTTTACTGCAAACACATGAGGAGAGGACTCGGAAGCGCCGAGCGCTCCATCGCAAGCGGCTGGTGTTGCACAAGGAGACACACAACTCCCCGCCGGCCTCGTTGAAGCTCGGGGAGGAACCGAACGGGCGCGATATTTATTGAGCCCGCTTCCAGATATGAATGCAGTTCATCAGGCGAAACAAAGGGCCCTCGAGCGGCCGAAGTCAACCAGTTCATGTTGTCGTGGTTAGTTTATGGGCACGCTCGACTTGAAAGATGACCAGGCAAACCACAACAATAATCCAAAGTGGTCAACTCGAGTTAGAAAAAGAAAACATGCAGAACACATTAGTCATGTCTTTTTGGCCCGCTGTTAAACACACAATGTAGATGGCTGCTCGGGTTTTGATATGGCCCTTCAGTTTTTTTGCGTTACACCAGGAATGAGACTTTGCATGTGAATAGGCAAGGCTGTTCCAAGAAACTGTCACATGGCGGTAAAAATTGGTTTTAAGACAACAAATAACGCGGAATTATACACTGCAGTTTTTCGTGCTGCATTAAGACACAAAGTATGTTGAAACAGCTCAGATTGTTATTTCATTCGTGGTTTTTCAGGGGAGTTCTACTGGTGTTAGAGAGTTGGAAATGAAGGCTCTTGGACCCTGTTATAGATTTGGGTCAGTCAGATGCGCTGCTGTCAATCGCTTGAAGACCAGTTCTCCCATCTTCATTATTTTGTGTCGGGCCTGGATTAACTAAATATCAATTTTTACATGTTAATCTGCTCGAGTGTGCCTGTTTTGGATTCCCTGCCTCGCTCGGCCCTCCTAAACTCCAACGCCCGCTGGGGGACTCAAAGGGCCTGTTTTCTCTGAAAGGAGATCCTTAAAATGACACCGCCGATCATACCCAGAAACGGTAAAACACGAAGCATTGTCTGATTTCAGCCATCCAAAACCAATTTCTCAGGAAAAACCGAGTCTGATTATAATTTGAAATTTCACAAAGAAAAAAAAAAAAAAAAAGAAATGATTCATGCGCCACATGAACCACACTGTGTGAAAAACGTGGAAGTCTGCAGTCCTCAGTCCAACTGGGAGACCACGGCTGAACAAGCTACATGACAATTCACTGAATGATCTAGTGTTTGCTTTAACTGCATTACCTGAGTACACTTTGGTCTTTAGCGACAAAATGTAAATAGTTAAACAGGTGGACCACAAAAACCCTGTATCCCCACAATATTTCATAACTTGCAGTGTACCTTTGGAAGAACCGTTTTTTGTTGTTTTGTTTTGTTTTACGATAAGAGGCATTGGAACGTGTGTTACACAGCTCAAAAGACCTCATTGTTAGAGGACCCAAAGGGGCGGAAGAATTGCATGACGCAAATGTGATAAATAGGCGGTTAGCCTCGGCCAACATCAACCAAAGCAAGCACATATTAAACAATTATCTTGAAATTTGGTAAGTACTAGCTAGGTATAAACCAGTAAAGTTTACTTGGTGTTAAGCTCTCAAGTCTTCTGACCATTCTGAAAAAGATAGAATGAAGTCCACCATGTTCAGAAGATAAATCATTTTGAATAGCAAATAAGGGAATGTGCAGAATAAAACAGGGCTCCATTTATGCACCTATCTAAAGAAGTAAACTTCATGGAATTTTTTAAATGCTGTTTCAGGTCCAGCCATTTTTCAGCCTTTTTCTTTCTGTTTGCATTGTTCAAAAAGTCGTGAACCAGTTTTGGATGCTATTTTATTTTTAATTTTTTTAATTCGTGAGCAAGTTTTTGCCTGATAAAGTTTGGGGGCGGGGCTAGAGTCTGGATGAGGATGCAAACGCAGGAATCTTTTAGGTTCTTCCCGGTCTGCCACCTTCGGTCGCCACGATTGGCGGCATGAATGGTAAAAAAACTGCATCTTCTGCCACCAGCGGCGCCCCGCTGGCACAGAGGCCACCCTACGCGGGGCAGCACTGCTCGCGGCTGACAAAAGATACGAGGGCTGAGCTCTCTGCCCTCCGAGTGCTTCTCTTTTGGCTCCATGAGTCTGTTTTCAAAGCAGGCGGCACGCTCACGTTTATGAATAAGCACAGCTCGCCCCGCGGCTGACACATTACACCGCACTCCCGATGTGTTCCGTCTTCTAAAGGCCACTGCACCGCCCTCGCTGCATGGCTGGGTCATAACCCCGCTCCCTGATGTGTGGGAGTTTGTCGACACACTGTTTTGTTCTCGGCAGCCTTTGAGTCACCGCCGTGGAAATGCCATCGCCATCGCACACTAATATCAGCCCCCCCCGGCCTCCCCCCCCACCTCACCCGGCCTTGCAAGCTTTGTGGAAACATTTCTCCGAGATAAAATCCAAAGATCTGAGCAACATGGCCCACTTGGTTCAAACAACCATGACATTGCAGCAGAGTCAGATAAGGCCTGATTAGACTTGTCGGGTTTGCCGCTCACCAGCACGTTCGGCAGCACCACCTGCATCTTCGGGACCCGCCAACCGCCTAACCGCTCGCCCCCACCGCCTCGCCGGGAAATGCTGAATGTGCACTTTCTCCCCTCACATCTGTGACTTCTTTTTTTTTTTTTTTTTTGTTGCTTTGGTGATTGCTGTCTGCTCCCTCTATCTCAATCTCCAACACATACACACACACACGCACGCACACACACACACACCATACACACCGACGGGACCCACGGGAAGATTTGCACAGCTGTTTTAAAGGGGGACCCCTCCCTCGCCAAACCTCGCGGCAGCCCTCCCTGTGAAGCACACTCCAACACACACAGATGAAGAGCGGCGGCC
>CAAKHG010021772.1:27975-39630 GCA_901007715.1 Dactylopterus volitans
GACCGATCAATACCGGTGTTTTTTTTTTTTTTTTGTTGCTTTGGTGATTGCTGTCTGCTCCCTCTATCTCAATCTCCAACACATACACACACACGCACGCACGCACACACACACGCAGGCACTCGAGCAAAAACATGCGCACACATGCTTCTTTCTACGTCGCCCCCCCCCGCTCCCTCCCGTCTGAGCCGCTCACACACACACACACAAACACAGATGTACACTTTTCGCCTCAACCTCAAAAACTCTCCCTCCCGCCCCGCGCCCCCCCCCCCAACCCTCCTGCTACTCTGTGGTTTTCAACTTGAACCTGCTACATAAAAATCCCAAGGTTTGCATTCCGCGCTCAAGGGCCATTTCCCAAATGCGGCGGCCACAGACTGGAAGTCAAGTCGACCCGTTCCTACCTGGGAATTAGCATGATGCTCATTTGCTAATGAGGGTGGATTGAGAGGTGGAGTTCACCACGGGGTCGTGTGCGAAGCCTCGCTTTTGAATTTATGGGACTTCGCATGTGTCTGGTCAGGCACAGCACGCATGCAATTACAATTCCAGATATCCCCTCCCATGTTTGGAAGGCTCTCATAGCCGCAGTGTGTTTTCCACAACAGATTAATCTGGAATGGCCCAAATATAAATCCTTAAATATACTGCAGCGTATCAAATAAATGGTTATAAATAGCAGCCGTATGCAAACAAATGCAGATGTTTCAACCGCAGCCGCTGCTGCTGGACTTGGCTCCGTTAAATGTTACACTGTTGTGCTTCTCTTTAATTAGGTAATCCTCATTTCTCGAAAGCCGCTTTTGATTTCACCCATTGGCTCGCAAAAACTGGATTAGCACTGCATTACGGCCTCGTCCGACACGTCCAGCGTCCGCTGCGAGCAACTGGGGACTTGTCGGCGGGATCAGCCGAGCTCACGAACGCCATGAATCGATCATGCAGCCAGCTCCGTGGGAAAGTTAAAGCCAAGACAAAGTGTGAGCGAACAACCGAGGTTCATGTGATTCGCGTTAGAATAAATTTCACTGTTTTTCCGGGATCCACAGCGATGGAAGTGGCTAACAGGACTGCAGTCCCATCAGCAGCCGACTCGGGACTCCGGCTTTTGCCAGGACCTAAATGTGCAGGTATACACTGGGTGGGCAAACGCCATTGTCTGCTCCTTTGCAATACAATTGAGGGTAAAGATGTTATCTGCTGCTCCACAACCAGAACAGAGTCCGGATAACTTTCTCTCGTCACCCGATCACCTGAGCAATCTGCAGACTCTGCCTTATGGTGTGTTCAGACAGGCCTTTGGCATTGGCTCCTTGGCAAGCCTCACCGCTCAGCAGACATCTTAGTCATGCCTCCAGCCAGTTATTTCAAGCTAACAAGACCGGGCTCAGATCAAAATGAATGGAGAGAGAGCCATAACTGTACTTCCAACAGTCACCAAGACACAAAAAAAAACACCAAAACAGAATGAGAAACTAGGAGTAAGAGCAATATATATGCTGCTTATAACATATAATTTGACTAACATGTCTGTATCGTCTGTCTTAGCACAAATGTTCAAGTTGTCACTGGATAACTGGATACGCCTGGAAAGAGGCTAAATCAAACAGCAATGAACTTTTGTCTCCAGGAGAAAATTCATTTGAATATGCATTAACAACCTGCCAGCCAGCCTTGCTGTGTCATGTGCGGCCAAAATATCGCAGAGGTAGCACTCCCTGTTCAGCGCTGATAGTGTTTTTGGACCGCGTTTACCCTCGCTCGGGCTCGGCTTTGTCCAAAGGCCACATAACGAATTTACATTAGGCAAAAAACCAGATAATGATGTCATCCACTAATAAACTAATCCATTGGCAGGATGCTGAAGGTTCCTAGCCTCCCTGTTCTTTTGCAGTGGAACAAAATGAACAAGGGCATCCGAGAAACCGACTTGAAGAAGTGAGGGGATTAAGAAATTTCTACCAAACACAATGGATTTAAATCCCTGAACTCTAACTGCTTTAAAAATCCCTGCCTCCATGAAGCCTACAAAACAGCCACATCATCTGCGACAGCAGTTCCTGCAACGTGAGTATCGGTGATAAAAGGTGTCCCAGAGGCGTGTGAACTCAACACGAAGCCTTTCCGGCACAGGACATTGACTTATTTTTTCGAAGAACAGGGAGAGTCGTGCAGCGACGAGTAGCTGGAGAACTGGCAACTAGCTTCAGCGAGTCCTTTTCCTTCAGTTCTGATTGGCGCGAACCACCGAATAGAGATAGGCCATTTGTCGGGACACGTGCGGAGGTCGTGTCAATCGCGTGGCTGCCTGACGTCGGAGCTCGGTGGAGGATTCTGACAGTTCCATGATGCTCGATGGAATTCCACTCAATAATAATAAAAAAAAAAAAAATACCCGGCAACCCGAGTTGTTTAATGTAAACATACAGTCAGACAGCCATGCTGGTGGGACGAGATGATGGCAGATGACAGATTGAAGTGTTGAGGTGTTTGCTGTTGTGAAACCTCATGCATGTAGAGCACAAGTATAACCTGTGGGAGGGGTGGTGGTGGTGGGGGGGCGGAAACCCAAAATATTTCTAACCCTGTAGCATTGAGTGGCACATCCAAGAACCATCAGTCGGGCGGTTTAGTAACCGCAGGGTTGCTGGTTCAATCCCCAGCTGCAGCAAAGACAACGCCAAAGTGTCCTCGAGCAAGATACCGATGACCCCCGTATTTGCTTCTGATGAGCAGGTTGGCGCCTTCCATGGCAGCTTCTCCCATCAGTGTGTGTATGTGTGTGTGTGTGCGTGAATGGTTGAATGAGGTGAAAAGCACACGGAGTACTGTTCAGGTCGAACTGTGCCGCATGAGTGCAGGCCTATTTTCCGATTTGCCTGTAATACCCAATGAGAGTCGTGATTCTGACTGGAGGGGGGGGAAGAAAAAATTAAAAACAGAGTAAGACCGTGCTCGTGCTCCAAACAGTTCACCAGCGGCTTTCCATCTAGCTGGGGAAGCCTGGGATTGGGGCTCTAAGCAAATTTAACGGGGATAGTGAGGAGTTCATTTGAGGCTAAAATTCCCAAACTTTTAAATCAGCTTTTATCAGATTGGAGAGGTGATACTATGCGTGCTGGCTTTTTGTCCCAGCGAGCGTTGATGGATTAATTGTGGCTCTCTACTCTTTCACCTCGGACAGAGCCTCGCCTCAGAAGCCCAAAAATCACGTTGATGCAACGAGACATTATCAAGATGGGTGCTGACGGGAGAGACTTAAGAAGGGCTTGCGGGCTAAAAATTCCTGCTTCCTCCACGTGCGACAGCTGTGGCACATTTGCTCAGGGAAACATACGCCGTCGCCGCAAATAAACTATTGCTAGCACCTTTTTCGATCTCCTCAAGAATTTGCGGTCGCGGCTGATGAAAGACAACGAATCCCGGCCGAAACCCAGAGCAACGTCAAAGGCTCCGTTGTCTTTGCTTTGTCCAAACAGCAGCAACTTGTGGGAGGTTACAGACGATATTCCGGCTCGTGGGTCGTGAAGTCGCCGCGTCTTATCAAATTCAAGCGCAGTTATCGACCCCGACCTGAACCAGGATCGGCTCCCGCTGGGTCGGCTCTCTCCTCCCTGCACGCTTGACACATGTAATGTTAATTTCAGATGTACCAATCTGCAGCAACGGGGCACTGTCCAGCAGTTTCCTGCCAGGGAGAGCGAGAGGGCTAAGAATACAGGAAAGTGAGACTAAGATAACACAGCTATTTGTCCAAGGTAGGAATGATTAATGGTGGGAAGGATGTCTGAGGAGTCTGGAGCAGACCGACCATTCTCATCCCAGGTACTCAAACACCGACTCTTGAATTTGTCATGCCCCCCCCTCGCGATTTACACCCGACGCCGGGTATGGGCCCGTCTTCAGTACTAGATGAACATGCCTTATGATCTACGAGCCTGAAAATACGTTTAATAATACGATTGCGGGAGGGGAGGGGTGGACGCAGCAAACCAGCACCTGACGAGGCCGCGATCGCCTCCCCGTGAGTTATTCGGCGAGCCGGGAGACCATCAACAGCAATCGCCGCTGCCGTAACAGTTTACGGTGGCTCTCAAAACTTTTACAGCTGCTCACATTTTATTGCGTTTCCATGCCACAATTAATGTCTGGTTAGGTTTAGACGCTAAAGTTGGGACAGCCTGCAGCCTCTCATGCAGACACATAAAGGTACTTCACCCGTGGAGAACAGGGTTGACCTATAGGGGTAGAGGCTGGGGGATGGAGGGGCGGTTGGTTGGGGGTCGGGGGGGCCTGTTATGGTCTCCCCCTCTAGCTTTAGTGTCCTTGCGCAAATAAACTATGATGTCCACAAGCTTCGCAAAGCTTTGTTTTAAAGTTTTTTTTTTTTTTTTATTTGGGCCTAAGCCGTCATTTGGTTCACAGTGGTTTGGTCCAACCAGCCGCCGCCTCGAGAGTGCGTCCATTCATGGCCAGCCAAGGTTTGGATTTTTAGGAAAGACATGAAGAACTTGATACAAAATATTTAAAAAACTGACATTTTTGAATGCAAAGTTTCACAGAGGGTTGCTGTTTTGGGGTTGCTAAGTTACAGTTGCCGATTTAGGCGATTGGCTATTTTTACTTGAGTAGCTAAGCGCACCCGTCAAACGCAGTGTAATGCGACACGAGGATATTAACTGGAGCTTTTCACATCTTTTGTTGAATCCATTTACACATTATCGGGGATTCCCACTTACCCTGCTCCCATGATGCCATCCTGCCAAGACCTCCTGCGACCCCCTTTGCCAACCCACGTCTAGTTTTCCATATCCACCACTGGTCGGGACCGACATGCCAACACCTGTCGCGAGTAATATTTGGCAGTATTTGACGAGCCGGGATGAGCTCGGGCTCAGCAAGCTCAACTCTGTCTGTTTACATCTTGCACAAGTTATTACTGCCTGCAATGCCCGCGGACGGGTTCACGTCCTCACGTCGGCAGCGCTCCCGTAGTCTTCGCTCGAGGTGTCTCCGTCGCGTGCGCGCGCGACGCGAGAAGGCGCGCAAATGGGAGATGAAGAGATTTTTGCGGCGGGTTTTCGAGCAATTAATTGCACGCCTCCACGCGGTCGCCGCAAGGACACGCTGCTGTTGGTGCGCAGCTGCTTGACTCCGCCGTGCGACGCGTGCGGGCCAGTCGCCCTTCTGAGCGCATACCAGAGAAGGTTAAAATCATGTTTGGCTCTTCCAATGAAAACAATGTGGAGTTATTAATGATGTGTCCTCTTAATTGAGAAGATTGTGATTAACAAAAAAAAAAAAAAAAACGCGAACTCTGCCCTGAAGGTTGTTGATGCTATTTGGCCCTCGGTTTCCTGTTGTCTTACACGGCTTGCCGGGTCTTGCTTTCAATATTACGATTGGCAAAAGATGGTGTGTTTGTGATTGATGGAGACATTTACTGGCAGCGCAGCAGAGTGTCAGTGCAACAGGGCATAATCCCGAGTCAACACCGGGTCTCGTGGATCCGTTTCTCTTGTTTTCATCAGCGCTCACGGAGAATACCCAAACCCCGCTACCCCCTCTAAAAAAAAAAAAAAAATCAACGTCACTACCAGGAGCTGAATTTGTCACCTAGATTGGAGCCACGGACACGTAAAAGCAAAGAAAGACAGAGGTAAATGATTGCCAGGTACTTTAACTGCATCTGCAACCCCCACCCCCCCCGGCTCTCCCCGACCCGTCCACAAGTCAGAGTTGTTTGCCCCGATACAAGATGTTTTTAATCCCTCGCAGATTCAACAAAGCTGGACCTTGCGGGCCAAACGTAAAACACAACAGATGGGGTCGTCCGTTTGATGTAGTCTGATAGCAGACAGACAGGGAGGAGGGTCGCACGTCGGACCGCCTGAGCCTCGCTCCTCGCCTAATGACCATGGCAGCCTGACAGTAGCGCCGCGCTAAAAAACGTCGGGTTTCGTATCGCGCCGTAAATCACGGCCGCGGCGTCTCGCTCCAGCTGTCTCTGCCGAGAGCCGCATATCGTCCGTCCGCCCAGAGGGAGCTGATGCAATCTCGCATCGCAGTCGGAGAGATGGAAGCCTTTTGGGGGGAAAAAAAAGAACCTTTTATAAAAGATGAGGAGAAAATGTGAGGATAAAACCTGCCTGCTAGTCGAGGTTCTGTGGAACTCATTCAAGGTGACCGGCGCAGAACATTAAGGGATAAAACCTCCATCGGGTTTTGATACGGCGGCTCCTGGACTTCCTCACAACGTGTTTGACTCGAGAGGTAATTAAAAGTGAGCTGGGTGGGCAGGGAGCCACCGCAGGCAATGGAGACAGGCTGTCAGGAGGCTGGAGGGCCGCCAGGGATCCCGACCCGCCACACGGCAGCAGCAGCTCGGTGACGTGGCGGGGCCGGGCGGCGCTAAGAGCCGTGCACAGGCAAGGGAACGTCAGCCCCGGTCTACCCCCCTTTCCTCACCCCATCAATCCATCAGGCTCTCTGCTGCATATGGACCCGCGGAGGAGTCACGCGGGCAGACGTACGCAGGCCTGGATTCCCTCCGATTCGAGGTTCTCACCGTCAGCTCCGAGGCGAGATTAGGTGTTGAAAAAAAGGTATGAGACAGAGAGGCTTTTGAAAATAAAACATTTCTGAAGCAGGCCTCGCTCGCTGAAACCGGATCATCTCCGGTTTCGACGCCGCGTATCAGTTTTGGTTCTCATAGGAATTTTTTTTTGTTTTGTTTTTGCTGGGAAATAACCGACTTCGTGACACTTTTTTGATCTTAACCTTTTGGAGTCAAAGCTGTTTGAGAAACGCCTGGACTTATTCCTTGAATGCTTGCATAACAGAAAAACCCTGAAATGTACAGAATCAAGCAGTATTCGTTATATATATATATTTTCAGGACAGCACATAGCAATGAATGGTGGGATCAGCCTCTCATTGGTGGACAAGATGGCAGCAAACCTATACGCGATTAAGAGACTCTCCATGGGGAACAATGTGGATACAAATATGGCCAACTAGCTTGAACAAAACATTCAAAGTTTTTTTTGTTCAATTTATTGCACAAAGCCTCCAAAGAGACGCAGGAATTGCAGGCTGAAACAGGAAGCTTCTGGAAGGCCCGCGATCATGTCGCTGTTTGCAGATTTTATGGTTAAAAAGTTATGATTTCATACCTTAATGCAAATATTTGTCGTACATGTCAAGCTGTGACTCAGCTGCTTTAGTGTTTTGGGTATATTGGTTCAGCATTTGTGCACCCAGCTGGCCGACAGTGTCATAAAATGATGAAGTTTGGTTGAATGTTGAAGGTTGTGACATCAGGTGACCAAATCAAAGGTCAGGCCAACATCGGCAGAGTACTGACAACAGCTGGCATTGGTGTTTTATTATCTTTAAGATACGTGCCAATAACCAAAGTATTCCAAAGGTCAACACAATAACAATGCAAATACAATCCCAAAATAAAATGCCTGCATGTAACGTTGCTTCAAAGCATTTTTTACAAATTTGCCAGAGGTTACACGCAGAGGCCTCACACACGGGCTCCAGTGCATGTTTTCTTTATTGTATTTGTTGCAAAATTTCACAATAAAAAGACAAAAAAAAATGGCACTGCTGGGACTAGCAGGATCCACTAAGCACGTACATTTGATACTTTTTATCCAAACAAGTCTAATGAATGAATGGATGAACGACATTAGCAAGAAACCGTCCATTCTTTGTTGCAGCCTTTAAAACTGCGTTTTTTTGTTGTTCAGTTTTGTGCCAGGAGACCAAACGAGAATCAGTTTCGCCATTTTGGTTGATGATATTTGCATGTACGGTGTCGCTGGGTAGCCAGACGGCTGCTAACATGGATGCGAGAATCCAGCCTTTTCCGGAAATACACATTTGACCAGGGAAACGGGAAAAAACGCGATCGAGACAACATGAGGTCACATCTGTTTTTAACCCTACAAGAGTCTCGGAAAGGCCCTCATGCAAGAGGGACCTTGACCAGAACGTCTAACAAATGAGAAATTTCGGTGTACAGTTACATTGTAAATTCTGGCCATTATCTTGCCCTGCAGTGCAGAAGTTGATCGCACACATTCGCTCAGCCGTTTGTTTTCGCTCGGTCCGAAAGGAAAGCAAAACTTTTACATTTTAGGCCAGCAAAAGTGTCTCCAGAGAGGCTTTCTGAGGTTCAAGAAATCACCAGCGAGGTCATCCTGACTTTGGCGTCAGCACTCCGGAAGAGTTGTTTGTTTAGTTTTTCGACTGACCATTTTTATTTATTTTATATTTTTTCAAAGTTTGTTCCTCGGAAGTCACGTGGTGGACTTAACCCGTTTTACGCCAAGTGCATCACTGTCATTGTCGACTCACAATATAAAAAATCTCAACGGGACTAATGCAACTTATTCCACTTATATGCTGGGAGACAACTTGGAAACGATTTTTTTTAAGTGCTTCATATCGCATGACATCATCTGCTTCCTGCTCCTTCCGGCTGAAGACTGATGCAGATCTTCCATGGAAAGAGGTCATTTTCATAAATTTCTTCTAATTCCCCCCTCAAACATATTTATAATTATTCAATCATTCAATTCTCTAGAGTAACCCTCCCCCCAAAAATTGTACCTAAGATAAATATTTTTTTGTTCATGGGCTTATTTCTGTGAGTCATAAAAATGCAATTTTCTTCAAAACAAAGTACAAAATGGAAAGAATAAATACACAACATGACTCAGAGGGACTCTATTGATAAAATGATATGCCTTACAACTCTTAATGTCCAATGTAAGTAATTTTTTTTTTCTGTCCAAACATTACTTATCGTCGCATGAATAACCATAACACGAGCGGGAGGGAGCGCTGCTCTGAGGATCTAATTTGGCGCCGTCTTCCCCGCTGTGACACTGAAATATCCCGCAGCATTTAGAGGTCACAGGTGAAGAAATTGATTTCACGGTATCTCCTGTGATGGTAACAACCATTCAGAGATTAGCGCATCTGAAAAGGGGGCCGTGTCACAGCCTGTCCCCGGTGAGACATCGTGGATTTGTTTTACAAATTCATCAAGGAGGACGTGGAAGGGACAGTGCTCGCTCTCTCTCTCTCGCTCGCTCTCTCTCTCGCAGCAGCAGCCCCCCTACTTCTCTTATTCCCACTTTGGTATTCCCCTGTGGAGCTCACTGCCACTGAGAGCTTGATACAGAACAGTAAATGAGGTTCCCCCTGACATTTCCAAAGTATCAGGGTGTGCCGAATGGTACTGGCATGCGAAGTGAGTCTAAAGCGGTGGCTGAACTTTTGAACCTGCCACCTCGCCTTTCTTCCCCGCAACTGCATGTGAACTCTTGCTGCCTTGTGCTTCGAGCCGAAGATGGACTTTGCGTGAACTTTTCCCATTAGCCTAATTCCCCCCTCGGAACAAACGCACGCGTGCACACGTATTCATTTCACTACCTGCCTCGTGCAACACAGGACACGCAACCGATTTCAGATTGAATTCAGCTGCTCTCCGGCATGGAGGCAGGGTCAGGGGGGTCGGGGGAGGGTCGGCCTCGCCGCTAGCGCTTTGACTGACAGCCATGTTTGCACACGAACGGGCTCATTGATGGACGAATTCGCTCCCTGGCGAACCACTGACTGGTTTCGCTCCTCAGCCTGCGCGCCCGCCGCCTTCGCCGTCGTTCGCTTCCCGTGCCGCGACTTTTCCGTGATCGTTTCTCGGCGATTGGTGTTACTCGTTTTATTGTTTTATCACGTAAAGGTTGCGCGGAAACACGCAAAATGCTAGTTTCTCTATTGAAGAAAGCAGGAGAAATTTTTTAAAAAAAGCAAATAAATGATCTAAAAACTGCAACTGCATTATCATTATACGCTACATTGACATGTAGAATGTTAAAGATCTAGCGTAAGGAGCGTTGTGAAGAGGTGGGGTGTGCAGAGCAAACGGGGGGATGGGAATGGGGTTGCAGGACATTTAGCATAGCCGGGACTTGGGTTTCACATTTTGCCTGGACACCTGGGTCTGCACATTGTCTGGTGGAAGCAACTGGAGACATCTTTGGCTTCAAGTCCAAAACCTGGCTCTCGCTCGGCCGTGCTCTCGAGCTCACTGGAAAGTCTTTTTCAGCTGGTGGAAACTGAGAGGGGGGGGCCTAGAGCCCCGAAAGCCTAAATAAATAGTCTCGGATGTCAATGCATGTGGGCGCTCTGCACGGGGATGGCTCAATTAAGCATTTGTGACACACAGGCTGCCTTATTTAGAGCGCGGTTTCTGTTATTGCTTCGGTCAAGACCCCGCGCCTGAGGAGCGGGGAGGACGTTCGGACCATTTGCGCCTTATCTGCTTAAGTCGTTTGCGGTTTCAAGTTTTTGCCCCCTTAACTAATGTTGGGGATCGTCTGACCCAAAATATGCGATTTGGTTGCATATTTCCTGTCTGCAATTATTTTGTGACCCAACAAATGTCGATTTCAACGGAAGATACCGACCGCTTTCGTACATTTCTAAGAGCTTTTGCGTTTTTCTTTTTGTTCTTGATCTTCTGCTTTTGATCATCCATGTCAGCCAAACTTGTGGGTGACGCCCAAGCATGCGCCTTCGCCTTGGATTTTTTTTTTTGTTTCTCCTCATGAATTTTCATCTGTTGGCATCCAATATTTTTTATTTGGCTCTGAGTTTGCATTTTGTTCCTGGCTGCCAAGAATACATCTGCCAGAGGTGGACGCGGACGTGCACATAAATATGTACAAAAGTTGCAGGTGAATTTCGAAAAAGCAGAGATTATCCTATCCTACGTCTACTTCTTCAGTTTTACTGCAGAAAAGGGGGTATGATGCGTAGTTTGTGCTGTATGTTATAAATCTGAACCAGCAGAGAGGTGAGAGAATGACATTTGACCCCCTTTGGTTAACCATAAACCAATTAGGCTATTTGCTGGCTACGGGAGAAGCGGACCCAGCAACGGGGGTAGGGATTTCCATCAAACCACCCCACAAATTGGTCTCCAGCGAGGGACTGGGATTAAGTTCCCAGTCCCAAACGGCTGCAGCCACCGGGTTGCTCGGGCTGGACAGATGGGATTACTGGGCGGGGTCAGCGGAAGCAGGACCAGCTCAGTCCTCTGCTGCCGCGGCCATCTGGAAAAGTCGAACGGGAATCCAAGGCCTGACGATGAGGTGAAGAAAAGCGCTTTCCCCTCTGGACCCGCCGGGCCGAGCAGTGATTTGTACCACAGCAAACGGGGGCTTGGTGAGGAGAGCTGTCTCTCCCTCCAAGCAGCCGTCCCGAGGTCCTTCCTTGCCACCCCCCCCTCACTCTACACCATCTATCCATTTCGGTCTGGCCGCATCTGTCTTCCTCTCTGAGGTGCCTTTACTCTGCCGTCTTTGACTGCTCTTTGTTTGTCTCCAAAAGTCTTTCCTTCCCACTGCCAAACGAAAAGCACAGACAATTATATAAATCAAATCCTTTCCTAAAAAAAAAAAAAAAAGAGAGACTCATCCGTCTTTCTTCACTCTGAGTCACAGTTCACAGGTCATTCGAACATGCTGTTTTCTAAAAAAAAAAAAAAAAAAAAATTCAAAAAAAAAAGGTATAAACACAGATGAGAACCAGCAGCAGGGATGAAGTCAAATGACTTGACAGCCAATGAAG
>CAAKHG010021774.1:0-12481 GCA_901007715.1 Dactylopterus volitans
CCCCACCCCACCGCCCGGGGAACCGCCGTTAACGTAACCGCGTGCATGTGTGCAGACAAAGGGACGAAGGAGGAGACGGTGGATGAGTCCAGCAGCAGCCACTGCTTCAGCGACCTGCAGCCCGAGACCTTGTACCGCATCAGCGTGCGCTCGCTCCTCGGCCCAGCGGAGGGCGCCGCCGTCTCCATCCTGCACCCAACAGGTCTGAGGTGACCTCAGTGACACCAACACACCGGCAGACATCGGAGGAACATTATCAGTCTTATTTTAATGATTCGGCTGCTACTTTTTACAGCTACTGTAGTGATCCAGGACGTCATGTTCTCAAGATCATATGAACGCAGGAGATTTGTCTGCACTTCATACATTTAATACAACTCATTCAAAGTCTTCACCTTGTGTGTTATGGACAGTCAAAGATGTTTACTGTTTCCTATGGGGTGGAAATTCTGCTAAGTTTGTGCACCCGAGCCCTATGAAAGCCATTTGAATTGTTTTTCTTTCCATTTCCATCCATTTTCATAATTTTTCAGAATTCTGTCTGTTATACTGAATTGATTTTTTTTTTCAAAAAAAGTGTAAAAATGTGAATCATAAAAACGGCAACAACTTAATAAGATGTCACGTTAAACCCAATTATGCAGCGCAGCATTGCACTATTTTCATCAAGTGCTCCAGGTCTGAAATACACGTGTAAACAAAGTGTCCCATGTCAGACATTTTTAGTGAAGTATGCAGTGAATATAGTTAAGGAAAATATACAGTATCATAATCTTGTCTAAAACAAGCAGCTTTAATGCGAGTAGACTCCTCAGTCGCATGCACACAGCACTGCTTACTGCAGGGCTACTGAGGCCACGCCCCCTGCGTGCACTGTGCACGCCTCCATCACATGCACAGGTGACTGCTTAAACCCTGGAGGCCACACTTTTGAGCCCAAAGCACAAGACTAGTGAAGCCACACAGTTGAGCCTGCCCGTTATAGGAAGTCAAGGAAGTTTTTATAACATTATTAGGTAAATATATTTGATCTATAATGGTATTACTGCTTAACTTGCAAAAATTAAATACAAATCTATTCATACAGTAGCTAGCTAGCTGGTAAGTTAGGTGCTAAATGTAAGCTAGTTTTCATTTCATTGACCATTTTAGAGGCTAGCTTATTATAGCTACATACAGCATATAGCTATAGTTTCTAATTTGGAATATTTCCATGGAAAGTTTCTGAAAAGTTTCCCCCTTTGCAACCTTACCAGAAGGTATTTTAGACTGTGGAATCAATACTATTGCAAGGTTGCTTTGATAGGCTGTGGATTTGGATCACCAACTTCTTTCCAAGTTTCTTCGGCCGGCTGCTGTAGTCTGATTTCTGGTACCAGGATGTCGGTGCCGTTGACCACCCAGCAACCGCAGCCGCTCGCTCCAGCCAGAGCCGACGGTGCCGCAGTGCTGCCTCCAAGCCCCTCCCCTCTCCTAAAATCCCACCTCCTGATCTCTTGTCTCATCTCCAGCATAGATGGATCATCATCGTTAGAGCGCTCAGCATCATGTCTGATGCAAACAGCGATTTTCTAAGCTGCTGCTCCTTTTGCAGCGTTTATAACTCATCGGAAATATTAGATTGTAATTGAAAATGTGCCATTGTTGGTCCCTTTACAGCTCCGGCTCCAGCCAGAATTCCCATCCATCCTCGGATGTACCCCATCCACAACGAAGGTGACTCATTTCCATATGTTACCAATGATGGCTTCATGTCTTTACCTCTCTGGACGCGAAGGCAGTGTGATGTGCAACACGCTGAGTTAATTGACACTATTTTTATTGAAATCACAAGCACTTACTTTTGCATTTGCTTGTCTACACCAGCGGAGGCGGCGGAAATGTCTGTCGGAGCATTAAAATTCCCTCCTGTTATTGCAAAGTGACTGATTGAGAGATGAGATATCATAATAATAGACTCCATCCATTTCTCACTCTTTATTTCTCTCTCCTCATCAGCATAATGCAGCAGTTCTGCTTCCCAGAGAAACTATCAGGAAAATCTTGCCGTCTGATGAAAGAACCCTTAATCAAATCAATTTTAATGTATCAGGAGTGCAGAGCGAGACGGGGGGGAGGGGGGTTATTATAACAATTATATTATAATTATATTATAACAATGCTTCAACACTGCCCTCTTGTGTCGCAGTTTGTCCCGAGGTCACCATCAGAAACAGTATCGTCAAAGGTGAGGCGTGCTTATCCCCAAACACACACACACACACACACACACACGCACGCACAGGAACCGCAGACCCGCCCGAGCGCAGCGGGTTTCTGAAGCTGTCTGTGCCGTCCAGGGTTCGACATGATGGAGGCCTTCGGTCTGACGCAGAGAGCTCACTCGTCGGTGGAGGGCGTGGCCTCTGAGCCCTTCGTCTTCAGCACGCTGCCCACCTACACGCTGTACCGGGACGTCCAGCTCACGCAGAGCACCAGGTCAGACGCCCTCACCTCGACAGTCACCCTCTTCTTCCATGTGCGCTGGTATTTAGATACTCTCGTGCATGGGCAAAATACGACCTGGGGACCAGAACTGGGCCGGGCGGGGCCTTTGAGGATATGAGGAACCAACGATTGGTCTCACCATGCAAATTCAAACTGAACAATATTCAACGGTGGCAGCATCATTAAAAACCTGTTTCGCCTCCACTCATCATGATCCCATTATCACTGATAACCAGCAGATTATTAATAGAGACACGATTAGCCTGCTCAGAGACCTGCTGCTTATTAACAGCCCGAATAAATGAACCAATGGGTGGATGGATGGATACATGGATGGATGGATGATGGATGGATGGATGGATGATGGATGGATGGATGGATGGATGCATGGATGGATGGATGATGGATGGATGGATGATGCATGGATGAATGATGGATGGATGGATGATGGATGGATGGATGGATGAATACATGGATGATGGATGGATGGATGAATGATGGATGGATCAATGCATGGATGGATGGATGGATGATGGATGGAAATGAAGAACTCAGACACGTGCTGTTACTGAGGCTGTGCAGAGGTTCTCAGCAGAGGAATCGATCTTCAGAGCCGAGCTCCTCTGAAGTGGTTCCTTGTGTCCCGCTCTGCTTCCAGGTTCATCCACCCTGCAGGCTTCTCTCCGGAGCACACCATCAGCATCTCCTTCCGCATGCTGCAGGACACTCCCAGGGAGCCCTTTGCCCTCTGGCAGCTCACTGACAACGACTTCCAGCCCAAGATGGGGGTGGTGCTCGACCGTGAGTAGTGACCTTCGCTGTAGATACCCGCTCCCATCATGGCGGTTGGTTCCCTGCAAACTTTGCTTTTGGTTTTTGTTGATGTGCCACCGTTTGCTACCAAAGCCAGCAGAAGGCTCCCTCTGCCTGGCAGCCATCTTTGGGTTCTTAAATGACAAAATGAGGGCGGGAGGATCAGCCTCAGGAGCACCGGCGAGAGAAGATGAGTCCAGGAGACAGAATCAGTGGAACAGTGACGAGCGCTCCCCCTCGCCAGCTCCACGTTACTTCCTGATGAAAATGTTCCCATCCGGCTAAAAACGCGCCGTGTTCATGATGTCCCTCTAGTGCACTTTTACGTCCTACTGAAGGAAAAAGACAAAATGTTTTGTCACCTCACTCATAAATCCTGTCAACGATATAAAGCTGTAACCATGGTAACACGGTTGGAGCTGCTTTTCTCGGTATCGCTCAGACTGAATGGACTCTGACAGGTTCAGCAGATTCCAGCTCTGGTGTTCAAACGTCCAGCAGATATAAACCAGTCTCAGCGAGTATCAGCCTGCTTCGCCGAGAAGAACGAGAGGTGAGAATGTTCACTTCTTCTGGAGCGCCGTGAGCACGTTCATGGAAGCTGCCCACCGCAAACGCAGGCTGAGCAGCTCAGGTAGGGGGGCAGGTCAGTGGTGGCGAGGAGGAGAACCTGCCCCAGCTGCAGGTATCCTGCCGGTCGCTGGGACTGAATCCACAACCTTCAGCTCACAAGCTGGCTTCTCTCACCTCTGGAGACATGACACCTTTGACTGTGTCCTGGCATCATCATCATCAACCATGACCATAAACGGTCTATGAAACCAACACAGCGGTGAACCAGCCACATCCGCGTCCTCCTCCACCTCTGCACATCATGGCAGCAGTCCTCCAAGCCCATCACCGGAGGAGCCCGGCACCGATGGTTCACCACCAACCATACAGTGCACTTTAGCTTCATCTTCGGTGGTCCGATAAATCGCTCGTGTAGATATCACAGAGCTCTTAAACGGTCATATTCTGTTACCGACACTGAAGCCAGCAGAGCTCGTTAGGCCCCATTTCACCTGCAAACTGTGGTGGAGCAGCAGAACACCGGGTTCCTCTGATGCTATCAAGCATGGCCCCTTCCACTCAGCTTCGGCTTTTGGTGATTTCCTGGGCTGACGGCCCTCGAGGCACCAATGCAAGCTGTATGCGTTGTGATGTGAAGACGGAGGAGGTTTCTCGGTGTAATTACACTTTTAGGTAAATGCTCCTCAGGAATCATCTCAGGAATCGTAACAAACGTCTCATGCAATCGTGGTGATGGTCAGGCCATGATGGCGTCTGCCGGGCTTCACTTACGGAAGACAAACTGTTAGCTTATGAATTATTGTCGTCGCAACACGGAGTCACACATGAACGTCTGTCCACCACTGACACCCGCTGCTCTCCTCGGTTTCTGTGCTTGAACAGCGTCCACCAAGCAGCTGGTCTACTTCAGTCTGGACTACAGAGGGGAGGTGCAGGAGCTGACCTTCGACCAGCCGCAGGTCCACAGGCTCTTCTACGGGAGTTTCCACAAGGTAAGTTACATTACCCACAACCTTAAGTTAGCCACGGAGGCTCAGGCTAAGCTACCTCAGTTAGCCACGGAGGCTAAGGCTATGCTACCTCAATTAGCCACGGAGGCTAAGGCTAAGCTACCTCAGTTAGCCACGGAGGCTAAGGCTAAGCTACCTAAGTTAGCCACGGATGCTAAGGCTAAGCTACCTAAGTTCAGCATGTTCATCTGGGTGTCATGTTAATGTCAGAGCCAATTGGAGGCGGAGCCAATAAATCCCCGCGACTCCTGTAGAATCACGTGACCTGTGACTGAATGCCCATTGGCCCCTAAGAGAGGCACAGCGCTGCCAATGTGGAAAATGTCGTTGATGAAGCGGTTTGCGACAAGCGACTCTGAAGGCGACGTGCGGCTCCTACGCCGGCTCTCCTGTGATTGGCAGGTTCACCTGTCTGTCAGCCAAGTGGGCGTGTCTCTGTGGGTGGACTGCCAGCGCGTGGGCGAGAGGCCCGCCCGCCCCCTCGGCAACCTGCCCACCGACGGCTTTGAGATGCTGGGGAAGCTGGTGAAGACCAGAGGACCGAACAGTGGCTCCGCCCCGGTACTGACAGACCCGCTGTGATGTTTGGTTCTGTTGGCGAGTGGAACCCGCTCACCGCTGGCCGTCTCTGTGTGTCCAGTTCCAGCTGCAGTCCTTTGAGATCGTGTGCAACACCACCTGGGCTGCAGACGACTCCTGCTGCGACCTGCCTGGGCTGGTCAGTCCGCCGCTTCTAGTGCGTATTCGTGAGCGGGAGTGCATGCAAGGATGAAGTCTTTACATTTCGTGTGTGTGTGTGTGTGTGTGTGTGTGTCTCAGAGAGATGAGGAAAGCTGCCCCGCCCCTGCCTACACCTGCACCTGCACCTCCGACGTCCCTGGAGCTCCCGGTCCTCCTGGACCAGCTGTATGTCGTCACAAGGCCGCAAACAAAAACCCGCTGAGTCGTTTTTCTCAGTGTGACTCAGCGCTTTGTTCTCGTCCTCCTTTCAGGGCAAGCCGGGTCCTCGCGGCGAGAAAGGCGAGAAGGGACAGTCGGGCCAAAAGGTGAGCTGAGACTTTTGATTGAGGACTTTAGCAGTTGGATTTTAGTTTTTCAGCATTTTGTCTTTTCCATTGTTCTTCATATATTTTGCTGTGACTCTTACTGAGCAGTTTCCCCACACAGAAGCAGTGTGACATGAGAGCAGCAGGGAACAACCTGCGCCGGACAGTTATGAGTTATGAGTTAATGACCGTTTGGTCCTTGAAGGTTCACCGTCATCAAAAAGTCATCTTCACTTCCGACTGCTTGGTGGAGTCACAGGAGTTTGAACTCTGGTGGTACCCAGAGAGTCCTCCCTCAGGATGGACCCTATTAGTGGGTCATTGAGGGTCATTGAGGGGCCATTGAGGGGCCATTGAGGGTCATTGAGCGTCATTTAGGGTCATTTAGGGTCCATGAGGGTCTTTGAGGGTCACTGAAGATCTCCCTCCTTTCACGGCTGCTTCTGCTGGTCTTCCAGGGGGAGGTGGGCCCTCCAGGAAAGCCCGGCTTTGAGGGGTCTCTGGGGGCGGTGGGCAGCAGGGGGCCCCGCGGCATGGCCGTCCAAGGCAAAGCAGTGAGTGACCTCTGACCCCTGCTGTGTGGCGGGCACCAGACACGCTGTTGTGTTTTCATTCATTCATCTTTCATTCATTCCTTCGTACACTTTTTCTTTTCTTCTCCGCGCTCCCACAGTTTCACAGCTTCTGTTTCTCATCTGTAATCACTGATATTGGCGTCTCGCTCTTTACTGGCCTTCTTCTCATGTTTCAGCTTTATAAAAACTCTGTCTAAGTAAAGTTGATATGTTGGAATCTGTGCTCATGACGTCTGTCCCGTTAGGGCCCGCCTGGCGCGCGAGGGGAGAAGGGCGATCCGGGGCGTCCCGGCCTTCAGGTGAGTGGGAACCGGCGCGCTCGACCCACCTGCTCCACTTCCTGTTCCCTCTCTCTAACCTCTGTGCCGTCCTCGCCCTCTAGGGATCACCAGGACCCCCGGGGCCACAGGGAGAAGAGGGCATCCCGGGCCCCAAGGTGAGCTGTGAGCCGTCGGATGCTGACGCCGTCGGATGCTGACGCCGGCGGAGGCTGGCGGAGGCTGATGGAGGCTGGCGCCGCGGTTCTCTGTCCTCACTCTGCTACCGTGTCTTCGCAGGGCATCAGAGGTGTGGAGGGCAACATGGGTGCACCGGGCACCA
Source organism: Dactylopterus volitans (assembly GCA_901007715.1). Classification (NCBI taxonomy): domain Eukaryota; kingdom Metazoa; phylum Chordata; class Actinopteri; order Syngnathiformes; family Dactylopteridae; genus Dactylopterus; species Dactylopterus volitans. Next base: position 7,105 of record CAAKHG010021774.1, read on the forward strand.
CCGGAGCACGGGTAAGACGCAGTGGCCTGGAGCCAGCTTGAGGTCTTTGAACAACAACACGACTCTGATTGTTGCAGACAACGACGCACCACAGAGAGAGATGTGGAGGTGTGAGGAGCGCACCTCCGGCTCCCCCCGCAGGCCCCGGCGGGACCTGCAGCAGCTCAGCAGAACCTCTCAGTACTGGAGTTCTGGTTTATGAGGATCCCAGATTACACCCGCCTCGCTGTTTAGACAGACGTGGAATGTAACATTTACTCGATTACTCCACCTCAATAAGTTTTCAAGGACTCGCTCTTGAATACATTTAGTTTTTTTGGTTATTTTGTTTGATTCAGGCAATTATGAGACAGCACACAAGACTAAATAAAGACAAACAGCAGAAACTCACAAAAAAACACACAATTAAAATATTTGGGCAGCAAAAATGTGAAATGATTGAATTTAAAAAATCTAATTTCAGTCTTGATCTTCCCTTGAACTTATATTCTGATATTTTAAATTATGTGCTACTTTTTCATGCTAACTTAAACTAATCCTGCTTCTTAGGTGTTTTGAATAAGATTATTTTACTGAGTAGAATCACTGCGTTTAGTATCTGGAGACATAGTTTATCAAGAATCCAGTAAATTATCGTTCCAAAACCTTCATCATGACGATTGTTCAAACTTGGCAAGTTTGAACAATCTTGAACTTTTTTTTTTGAGCAGCAGTGATTTTGTGAAATATGTTTAATTGACAGATAATGTAGATTATTTCCATTTCAGCCGTTTCTCCTCCTCACATGTCAGACGCTCAGTCGCTGAGTCCACTAACAATGCTCGTTAATAAGAAGATGATCATCTGATGGTTTCTAATTGATGACGGAAGCTATGCAGTATCTTATGTCTTTGTGCTGCTTCTGATGTACTAGTACTTCATTAACATGACATTGTGCTCCGTGGTGGCGCGGCGTCCTCCGTCTGCTTTACCCGCCGTCTGGCTGCGGCGTTTCCACACTCGCATCTCTGTGTTTGTGTTCAGGGATTCCAGGGAATGCCGGGACACCCGGGGCCTGCAGGAGAACGGGGCCCCTGGGGCCCCGTGGGGCCCACGGTGAGAACAGAAATTGCTCCACAGGTCACATCGGCCTTCTCACCAATCGATCTTCATGCTGGTGTATGTTTGGATTCACAGGGTCTTCCAGGAAGTAAAGGGGAGCGAGGAGAGAAGGTGGGCGGAGCTTTAAAATCCTCCTGCAGCCAGGAAAGTTGCAGTCATTTCTTTACAAGTACCTAATTAGAACCCCGGTTGTGCTGATGTTCCTCAGGGGGAACCTCAGTCCATGGCCATGATCTACCAGCTGGTCACACAGGCCTGCGAGCAGCTCGTCCACAGTGCGTCCTCCATCCGTCCTCCATCCGTCCTCCATCCCTCCTCCATCCGTCCTCCATCCATCCTCCATCCATCCTCCTAACCTTCTCCAAACCAGATCCCGCTCAGACGGCGTCTCTTTAAACTCAAACTTCATCGACATTTGTGCATGCGTGTGTGTGTGTGTGTGTTTGTGTGTGTGTGTGTGTGTTTCAGAGGAGGTGTTGAAGCTGGACATGTTCATCAATGAGATCAAGCGTAAGCCAGCTCCCATTGAGGATCCAGTGGGGCCTCCAGGGGAGCCTGGAATACCGGGACCCTGGGGCCCACCAGGCCCCAGGGGCACCCAGGGGGTTGTCGGGTCGAGGGGGAGACCTGGCAGGCCCGGATACCCAGGAGAGCAAGGTAGAACCCCAGATAAGTGCATATGATGACATGGAACCAGAGTCTGACCGATACCAGGCTTCTGGAGCCGATACCAACGTGAATAGACTGTCTACTCCTCGTGATTAAGACTGTAGGCAGTGACCCACATCTCCCATCATGCTCTGCTCGACTTCATCATATACGTTAGCAGTTTTCTCTCCCAGAATGCAACATTTGTTGTGCTGTTCCTCTTTTAACGTAGCTGTGATTCTTTTGACTAACAAATGTTCATTGGCTGGCTGGTGAAATGTTCTAGATAGGTGGACCAATGACGGTGCACTGTCATAGTCAGCATGTTTGGAGGGCGCCCTCTGCTGGACGCCGTTTGCCAAGACAGCTAATTCGTGTTTTTATTATACTGAACCACCTTAAATGCAGCTGACGAGAAGAACTAAATTTTGGCAAATATTAGCCTTTTGATAACAAACCCAGTATGTCTGTGACACGCAAATATCGGAGGGTAATAGCAGGCTTAATAGTACTAATTAATGTCTGCCATTTGTTGCCGATTCTCATATGTATATAATTTACATATATTCAATAAATTGATCAGGCGTGAGCAACTATCATAGAATGTGATTAATTTCCTTTGATTATTTTTTGTCATTAACTGACACATGTACAACATGTTAAATCATTGTCACAGATGAATATTCAACAATATGTAATTTGATAACTGGTTTATTTATTAAAACCAAAATTTGCCACTACAACTAATTCATGTTTTTTGATCATGTGCCATCTTAAACGCAGCCAAGTAGCATCTCTGTCGATGCCGATACATCTGGGACGTGCAAATATCGGCCACAAATATCAGCTGGCTGATAAATCGGTCGGCCGCTCCATCGATGACATTTCTGATGACTTGTCCTCCTGGTCTGCAGGTAGGAGAGGGATGCCAGGGACCAAAGGGGATGCGGGTGCCAACATCCAGGGGCCCTCGGGGGTCAAAGGATTTGCAGGTAAAAAGATTCACAAGACAGTCAGAACAAAATCGGTGTCTGTTAATCAGTCAGCACACGAACCTGCTGCGCTGCGTCCGGACAGGTCCTCCAGGCGAGTCCAAGCTGGGAGTTCCCGGGTCCAAAGGGGAGGACGGTAAGCCAGGACCACTAGGGATCCCCGGACCTCCTGGCCAAGCAGGCGAGATGGGACCGCCGGGTGTGTGTGACAGCAGCGGGGGCTGCCACCGAGCCCCCCAGCAGACAGGTCAGCACCTCGGAAACGGCGGCCGTGTGAGAAGCGTGACGATTAACGTCAATAAAGGTGGACGCGAGTGCAGTGACTCTCCTTCTCCCCACCCAGACGACCCTTATTATGGCTACCAGCCTTGAGTCGACCACTCATGAGCAAGCGGCGGCGGCGAGGCGCCGGTGAGAGGGGCCGGTGAGAGGGGCCGGCGAGGACGCGACGCAGGTCCTCACAAGCTTCCTCCCAAGAGAGAAAAGGAAAGGACCCTAGAAGGATCTCTGACTGGTCACCACGTTCTACCACATTCTACAGCCCGGAGCTGCGAAGACTGATGAGCGTTAAGCAGGTGGTGGATGGGCAGAACCTCATGGAGGAGAACGTTTTCCAAGCACTGGGAGGAGGAACGTGTGGCCCTGCGGGAACGTTCTGGCACTGAAAGCTTCAGCCGCTGCGTTTGTCCTGGTGCGTCTGTGTTTCCTTCCTGCTTCATTTCTATGCTCTTCTAACCTCAACTGCCTGGAGAACAACGCAAACACGCCACCCAGGATGTTTGTTCCACGGCAGAAACGACACTGTGAGAATGTTGTATATGATCTGATGATGTATATTGTTTATTATATTGTTTTTATTATAGGCCGTGTATGCAGTTATACATGTATGATATTGTGTATGTATCCTTATTTGTAGTCATTCTTTATTATGCAGTCATTCAGGGCTTTGGGTGTGTGTGTGTGTGTGTGTGTGTGTGTGTGTGTGTGTGTGTGTGTCAGAGTTTTTGATTTTGATAATAAAACATCCATAAACTTTGTATAAAATGTGATGAGTTTTTATTTTTATTTTTATAAAGGCTTCAAGTCTCTAGAAGTTCAGTTGACCTGACCTTTGACCTCCCTGTGGAGAAAACAAAAAACAGTAAAAAATAGCATTTCCTGCACTGAAAGGTTGAGATGGTGAAAATTGTTGAAGCAATGCAACAAAAAAAGTCAAAACTTAAATGAAGCATAAATATCTCGCGATGAAGCTCAAGAAAACTGAGGATTATAAAAAGTTTAAGTTTTTAAAAGTGTAAACAGACCAATAAATGTTCTTCAAAGCTGATTATTTTAATATTTGAATGGTTTCTGTAGTTTTAAATATGAAGAATCCAGAAAACAGTCACATAACAATAATAATGATAATAATGATAATGTCAGTATCAATAACTAAAGAACAATTCATTTCAGGAAGAATTGGTCAGTTTCGCGCGGTTCCTGGTCGGAACGTGTGGAACAGACAATTGTTTCCGGTCGTGTCTATTTTGAGGAACACTGACGTTCAGACGTGTCAAGTTTCCGCTGGTTCACGCCGCTTCCGGTTTCGCGTCGAAGGGTCTTCTCTGCTTTTCAAAATAGAGGCGAGATGCGCACGGTTGAGTGAAACGCTCGTTAATACTCGTTTAAAAAAACGCGACAGTACCGAGAGGCCTTGAAAGGTCGCTGCACATAGAAATCCGACATTATGTGTCACGTGGCGGGATTTGTTTCCGTGACGGTTCGGTGCAGCCCAGGTGAAGCGGCCGAAGACGCGAACGACGATACTTTATTTTGAAACTCGCAGACGGGATGTGGAGGTGTAAAGTTGGGGCTTGGCGAGCTGTGGTCGCGGCAGCGTCCGTCCGCAATGGCGAGCAGGAAACCCTCAGAACCGGACCGGAGCGGCGCGGACAAATACTCGGTGCTGCTACCGACGTACAACGAGAGAGAGAACCTGCCTCTGATCGTCTGGCTGCTGGTCAGATACTTCAGCGAGAGGTGGAGCCGGCGGAGCTCATGCTAACGCTAATGCTAACTGCTAATGCTAATGCGCTGACTTCTCTCAGGCGGTGACGAGGCGTCCGTGAAGCGGCCGCAGCGTTGCGTTCACGGCCGCAGCTTCATTGTGTCGACGGTCAAACTAGCAGAGTATCAGTAGTAGCGCGACCTACTGGGAGTAGTATTAGTAGTAATAGTAGTACTGGCTGGTAGACGTTGCACTTGTTGCTGGTTGGAGTAGCAGTGTGAGTAGTAGTGACAGTAGAAGTAAGTGTGGAATTAGTGGAAGATGAGCTGCTTTCAGTCTCAGATGAACTAACTAACGAACCGAGTAACTAACTAACCGACCGAGTAACTAACTAACTGAGTAACTATCTAGCTTCATTACTGTCATCAGCCTGAAGCTGAACGCGAGTTTCGTGTGTTTAGCGGGTACCAGTACGAGATCATCGTCATTGACGACGGAAGCCCCGATGGGACACTGGAGGTGGCCGAGCAGCTGCAGCGCATTTACGGCGAAGACAAGATCGTGAGTAGAGCTGGGCGGCGTGCGTGCGCGCGTGCGTGTGTGTATGCGCGTGCGTGTGTGTATGCGCGTGTGTGATGATCAACATGGC
>CAAKHG010021778.1:6134-25035 GCA_901007715.1 Dactylopterus volitans
ATGCGTCCGCAGGATTATGCAAAAAAAAAAAAAAAAAAAGTGCTGTGATTCATGCTGAGTTACTTTCACACTTTTGTCAACGTTGCTGCAGCTTAACGCTCACAGCTGGCCTAGAACAAGCTTTGCTCATTTCCACGCTCTCTGTCTTATGTGGCCACATCTACCCAGTTGTCCTGCCGCCACCTCACACTGCAGATGATGTCACTTCCTGCCCATATTTTGAGTTGTGCGGAGCATATGTCCTAATATGCTGCCATTACAAATACACCCTTAGCAAGAGAATGTACACAGATCCTGTACTTGCGCTGTGGCTGATATGCAGTGTGTATGTGTGTGCATCATTTGAAACCACTTCTTGCCTTTTACTGTCTCCTTTTTCCTGTAAGATGATTTAAAGACCAAATTCATTAGGCGGTTCCGAACAAAGTTTGTCAAGGTCTCCAGAGCTAGTGTTATTGTCTTGTATTAGTAAATATCTTCTGACCAATCGGTGAGCAGGCAGCGGTTAAGACTCTGAGGAAAGAAAGTATTATTGATGATGAGATCAACAAAAAGAATCGCATCCACTCTCTAAAGTGTATATTATACTAATCTGGGTTCACGTGGTTCATGAATGTGTATTTGTGCCAACCGTGCCACTCAAATACTTTATCTTCCACTTCTAAAGCTGCCGTTTGACCAGAGATATTCTCGTCCCTCCTTCATTCCCATTCTAGCGTAGCCGCGACAAAGTGTAAACCAACCCAAGCGATGGTTTCCAACCCGCTTCTCTTCTCCGGCAAATGTAAAGTTGCCTGCCATCCGCGGGAGCTGAAGCGGAGCCCTGTGTTTTTTCAAGGCCTTTGACGCGAGTCCTCAACGTAAACATGGCATTTCTGTGTTAGTTTAAAGCTGCAGTAGCTGCCTCTGCAGCGGCTGTGTCACAGCCAGAAGGAGCATTTGGGGGATGGAAACATTTCAGGATCTGTAACTTTATGTTGAAAAAGTGACAGTGGGGTTAGGTCGTGTTTGTGTGTGTGTGTGTGTGTGCGCGTGTGTGTGTGCGTGTGTGTGTGTGTGTGTATGTGTGTGAAAGAGAGATAGAGAGAAAAAGAGAGAGACAACTTCAGTGCTTTGTGTGTGGTCCTGACTCTGACTCACTCCGGCAGCCATGTTGCTGAGATTTGTGAGGAGACACACACACTCACACACCACACACACACACACACACACACACACACACACACACACACACACACACAAAGAGGAGGGAGCTGTGTTAACCCACTTTTACTCTCAGCACAGACGAGAAACAAAGCAACGGCAGCCATGCGAATACCACAAGTGCACTGTCCAATTAATGCCATAACAACAGCACCACATGGAGATTTGACTGGTCTCACCATTGTTTTTACTAGACTGCATCAAGACAGAAAACACGAAATATGCAATGCTGGTGCTTTTCTGGATTTCCCCGTGTTTATCTCTGTTAAGACCTTCTTGTACAGTATATTTAAAATCAATGTCATCATCATCAGGGCTCTTACTGAGGACCAGAAGAATATTTAAAGTTCCCCTCCAGTCAGAAATGTGCCGTTCTTCTTTTCCACGCGGTGAAAGGTTTGAGCGTCTCTGCGTCAAAGAATAGAAAGTGTTTGACACCAGAAGGCTGCTTTCACTTAACAGTCATTCCTGAAACTTTCCATTTAATCTGTTCTCATGGAAAATCATATGTATTTTTTTTTTTGTTCTTAGGAGGCGGGGCCTAGCAGCGGCATTACTTTGGAAGCCAAACCGTTGTCCAATTGTGTTCATGCACAAGCTCTCAAACACTTAAGAACGAACTTGACAGTGAGCCCATCTTGTATGCAGCTGTTAAATCTTGTGAAATGAGCGTTATTTACAAGGTCACAAATTTGGGGATTTTTGTATCGATAATATTTGGTGCAATTTTCAGGATTTTAATACATTTCTCTGCCAAAATCAGGTCAAACGGGCTGTTTCTAATCCCTCAAAACATATGAGGGACTTTAATAATGCGCAATAATAAATCCATACCTAGGTGCACAGATAAAGACTGACATAATGGTATTAAAAACACAGAAGCAATAATTTTTTTCAGTTTTCATATAATAAATAATTCCTTCAAAAATGTGTGTCTCTGTTTGTGCTTATATGGCGTTTTATATCAGAGTTATTGCACATTTTTTGCCATAAAATGCCCTAGAAATGACACACAAATTTGCGTTTGGGCACCTGTTGTTTTGTTTGTTTGTTTTTTAAATGCATTTATTAATATGAGTGGTGTTGCAACCCTGCTATGTTGTACTGGAGGGGCAACAGCACCCACAGCAGGAGCCCAGCATCACCTATAGGGATCTTTAATAACAATGAGACATACTTTAGCATCACTTCCCCTCGTTGTTATGACTCTGCATAACCATTAAAAAAAAAAAAAACATTCTGTGATACCGGAGCAAACCTGCCAGAGACGGTGTGTGTTGTTTGGGAGGGTGAGATGAAACTTTGGGAGAAGGCCTTCCATCAGCCACATTCTTCCACTTGCAGAGGGGGATGGGAGGGAAGGTTTTGTTGCTCTGCTGGCTCTCTCTCTCTCTCTCTCTCTCCCCCACCACCATGTGCATACCACAGACACACACACACACACTCACGCACACACACACACACAAAACAACCAGACTCCGATCTGCAACTGGGGACCATAACCAAACCTCAGAAACCAGGCAACCTCCAACTCACCAGGAAGAAATAAAAATAAAAAAAAGTAGCCAGTGTAGCATAGAAGTATTTAATAATTTACAGGGTCTTTTTATTTTTTATTTTTCTGCAAGCTTAAAAAGAAGGAGGGGGTTGTTGCGCGCAGAAGTGGGTGGTGCGTCTGAGCCAGAGATCCTGTTACACACATCCAGACCTTTTTTTTTTTTTTTCATGGCAAGATTTTTTTTTGGGAGTTGGGGGGAGGGCGCAATCTGCGAAACTTTCTCGGCCTGATGTCTTTTTCTTTTTTTTTCTTTTTTTTTGCAACCAAACTGCGCAAATCACGCTTCCGTGTGTTGTTGTGAACCTTCTGGACGCCTTTTTAAGCAAAAAAAAATAAAAAATCGGGAGGCTGAATTTGGCGGCTGAGGTTCGAACGGCGATGGAACCCGGGAGGATCCAGCGAGGGGGGGGACGCAGAGCGCAGGAGTTCGGGGGAAGAGCGTGAAGGGCCCCGCAAGCTGCTTCTTTTTTTTCCATCACCATGCCGCGTCTGGAAACGTATTTGGAATTCGACGAGGAAAACCTGCCCCCGGCCCCGATTGGGAAACATCACCATTAAAACATCTGGATATATATATACTTGGGGTTTTTTTGTTTTACAAAGTTTTCCTGTCTTCGCGCAGCCGAGTCCCTCCTTCCCCCAAGATGTCTTCCCGAGCTCGGAGCCCCATTGTTGGGCTCCTCTGGACGCTCTGCGTCTGGGCGGCAGGGCTCCCGGGCTCGGCGGCGGTCCTGGCTCCGAACGGGACCATGTTCGAGGACAACTGCAAGAAAACCACGACCTGCGAGGCGCTCAAGTACAACACATGCCTGGGCTCCCCGCTGCCCTACACGCACACGTCCCTGGTCCTGGCCGAGGACTCCAGCACCCAAGAAGAGGCTTTTGAGAAGTTGACCATGTGGTCCGGTGAGAAAACTGCTCCGGGAGAAGGATCCTGCCTGGGGACAGAAGTGCAGTAGAAAGATTATCATGTCACGTCGGTCAGAAAGAAGATTGTGATGTATGATAAAGCCCAGCTAGACGAAAACATGCCACAACACTCATTAAGGAGCTCGTCAGCTGTTATTGTTGTTGTTGCAGTTGTTTTATTTACATATTTTTTTTCATCATGACTATTATTATCTACCCATTTTTAAGCCTGTTTTTTTTATTTCCAAAAAAATTAAATGATAAATCAATGTACAAACAAACACCGATTTGGATCAGTTGTTGACAGTCAGGTTGGATTCTAGGCATTCTTCATTTCCGCTGCGTCTAAATCAGAATCAGAGAACACTTTATTAATCCCAGAAGAAATTGTGTTGGAATGATGTCTTAACTGTCGTTGAAATAATGTTGATTGGTATGACAGTGGACTGATAAGAGGCCTTAAGCACTTGAGGGGCAGAGACACATGGGAAGGGAAGCTGGGGAAGTGAAGAGTTAGATGCCATTAAAGGCAATAAAAGGCATCACTCATAGGTGCCATCGAGTTAACAATGGCAGAGTGTCACTCATGAAAGGCTCTCAGATATTCCACAGGAGGCCCTTTCACATTCATAAGCGCTCACTAATGAGGCGTCGGACCCTGCTCGCTGCCTCACAGGTGTCGTGGTCTGCCTCAGTTGCCTGGATGGTTGGCAAAACCCATTCACACGATGGAGCGGCTAGTCGTGCTATACCGTCTCTGATATTGCGGGAACTTGGGATTAGGAAGAACAAATGGTCTGCGAGGCTCCAAAATCCACCGTTAATTAGACGTTATCTTGAGGCTTGCTGCTTGTTTTAAGTTCGATATTCTTTGGGTCAGACTGGACACGGTGAAGCCAGCTCTTCCCTTAAGTGATGAAACAGATTTAGAGTCAATAACACAAGTTGTTTTTGGTCTTAATCAAAAAGTTCCAGAACGTCTTATGATCTGGTGTGTCCTATCTTCCAGGTCTGCGGAATGCTCCTCGCTGTTGGTCCGTCATCCAGCCGCTGCTCTGCGCCGTCTACATGCCAAAGTGCGAGAACGGCCGAGTTGAGCTGCCCAGCCAGAGTCTCTGCGTGGCTACGCGGCGGCCGTGCAGCATCGTGGACCAGGAACGAGGCTGGCCCAGCTTCCTCAAATGTGAACAATTCCCAGTGGGATGCCCGGTATGCACCAGCACGCTTGACTGTTATGTAATGTTTTGCGATGGTTCGTTGGTGCCACAGAGGGGGGGAGCGTCCCCAGAGCACGGCGACCCGGGGAGAGCGCCGGCAATTTGCCCATTAGATTATTATTTGATCAACGGAAAATCCAACTTTTTAGATACATGAACCGAGTTGCGAAGCAAGCGGTGGCTTCATAAAGGCGCCGGGTTTCCGTCCACTTTGTCGGTCAGCAAATTGCGCAGAATCCCCGCCCCTGGACAGGTACTGAGGTCACTGAGCCCCGGCGAGCCACGATCGAATGACAGAGTTCCTATCTCTTGCTGCGCAGAATGAGGTGCAGAAGCTGAAGTTCAACACATCAGGCAAGTGTGAGGCCCCCCTGGTGAAGACGGACATTCAGTCGAGCTGGTACAAGGACGTGGAGGGCTGCGGCATCCAGTGCGACAACCCTCTGTTCACCCAGGAGGAGCACAGCGACATGCACGCCTACATCGCTTACTTCGGCACCATCACCCTCCTGTGCACCTTCTTCACCCTGGTGAGTCCTGGCTTGCGTTAGGCCTCCTTTTGATTTCCTGATTTCCAAGTGATTAAAACCAAATGTGTCTTATTTTTACCAAGAAAAAAAAAAGGACCAAATTTGTTCGCCAAAATGCAGCAGCCAACCAGAAGGGGGGCGATCACAACCTTTTGGCTTTACTTTTGTAGGCTATCATGCAGTCTATAAACTAGACATACAGTTTGTCTACAGTTTCAGTTAATCGCCTGTGTAGACCATGAATACAGTGTTGTTCCCTTTAGCAGCCACGCTAATATATATGTTACATAATGACACCGCAGAAGCATTCAAAAAGCGCATACAATTTTTGCTGTTAAATGCAGTTATTTAGACTATGAATAGCGCTGGTCTACTCCGTGCTCCAGTTCACCATGTAACACTAGCTGTAGTTGCTAACGGTTTGCAAGTGATGTTTGCTAGCGTTAGAATGAAATGACATGAATAGACATTCCACGCAGCATGAATAATACTTTTAACGCAAGACCTTATCACAGAGCAGGATTTCTGTCTTCCACGTTGGACACAGTGCTGGTTGTTTAACAATGAACACTACAACTCCCATAATCCCACAGTACTTACAGCAGTCATCCAACCTGGGACACTGCAACTATTCTGTGGGCGCGGGTGCTGTGAAACAATGGCCCATTAATGAGCTCTAGACTTTCACTACAAATGACCCGAGGAGCTTTGAAAAAGCTTAAGAGTGAGATTTACTCTAAAAATATGTTCATTACAACTAATAACACTGAGGCCTTATATTATTAAACAGGAGAGAGCAGAAGGCTGACTACAGTCTTACATGTCAAATAGGAATGAAAAAGGCCAAACAGCAAGAAGGACAATAGAAGCGTGTAGGTCTCAGGCATCCGTCACTGACGGTGGGCCTCCTCTCGGTTCGTCATGGCGATGCAGGTCTTCAGCCTTCGCAAGGCCAAGAAAGAGCTCTGAAGCCATGACGGCGATTGGTATCAACCGGGAGCTGCAGCTCCATTATGAGCACTTCCACCATTGACAGCGCAGTGAAATGAAAGTTAAATCCGAAGGCAGCACGACCGAATGTGTTCATATATCCACATCGGCCTCCGAGAAGCACCGGGCGACATCACATCACAAAAGCAGCGCCGTAGCTCATGTCGGTCTGATATGACCGCGTAACCATCAAATCACTCACTTTTTTTTAAAATTCCTGTCGTTATTACAGCACAGATAGTCGTATCTGTCTCTGGGCGCAGGTTTACGGCGTTGTGTGTTCGCATTATGAACCTACCAGACATTTCCAGGCACTAAAGTGTCACGGCTGTGAGACCAGTGGTGATTGTCTGAAAGAGAATTTGATATTCGCCACATTCAGCTGTTCTATATCCACCATCATCAGTCTGTTCGCACCTTGAACAAAGTTGGCATGGAGGCCGTCACGCTCTGTGCATATCAGTTGTCACGGTCACATCATTGGGCTATGAGAGCACATATTCTCAAGTTTATTGGAAGAACAAAGGCTATGAAAGACAGAAATGGTCATTAAAGCAGGTTGAAGCTTGTGGTGATGTGGCTCAGGTGAAGGGACGCTATTAAATCGATAAGGTCCAGCTGGTCCTGTTGCTGGGGGCAACGGCAACCCTGCCTCCGCCACCTCTGCATCCGACTCACCTGTTGCCCCAAACTGTGTGTTTGCGTTTTGCCTGACTTTGACCCCGTCTCCTGTCGCAGGCCACCTTTCTTGCAGACTGGAAGAACTCCAACCGATACCCGGCCGTCATTCTCTTCTACATCAACGCCTGCTTCTTCGTGGGCAGCATCGGTTGGCTGGCTCAGTTCCTGGACGGAGCTCGCAGGGAGATCGTGTGCAAGAGTGACAACACCATGCGACTCGGGGAGCCCTCGTGAGTGGACGCCACCAACACGGCAGATTAGATCGCAGTAGACCTGATTCTTTGCGGACAGGGTTCTTAATGTTGCAGATTACTTTGTCAAGTCAATATGCGAAATCCGACTCAAGAATGTGGAAGTGCTCACCTCCCCTGTTGCCTTTTACCCACCCCCCCCCTGCAGTTCATCAGAGACGCTGTCATGTGTCACCATCTTCATAATTGTCTACTACTCCCTGATGTCGGGTGTCATTTGGTTCGTCATGCTGACGTACGCCTGGCACACGTCCTTCAAAGCTCTGGGCACCACCCACCAGCCTCTGTCCGGTCGGACCTCCTACTTCCACATGGTCACCTGGTCCATCCCCTTCGTCCTCACGGTGGCAATCCTGGCTATTGCCGAGGTGTGTGTGTGTGTGTCTGTGTGTGTGTGTAGCCATTCAGTTCGTGAAAATTAATTGTGTGTGACTAAGCAGAAGTTAAACTTTTCAATACGGTCACTAATTTCATTGGCTGTGTTTTTTGTTGTGCGGTGCACCACAAGGTGGACGGAGACTCGGTGAGCGGGATCTGCTTTGTGGGCTACAAAAACTACCGATACCGTGCTGGATTTGTGCTGGCGCCCATCGGGGTGGTGCTTGTTGTTGGTGGCTACTTCCTTATTCGAGGTGAGTAAGCGCTGTAGGATGCTGTGGTTTCCCCCAAGTGTAAGAGTGAAGCATCGGTCAAGGAAGAACAGATTAAATGTTTTTTGGGGAGTTCCATTTAGTTGCAAAAATATCTTTTTTTTATTTTTTTTGTTTCCACTGGGTTTGGCAGAGGCCTGCCCTTTTGTCAGCAGGGTTGGGGCATTGGCTAAAGGCCCAATTATGCTAACTTTCCGTATGTAAATGGATCCGTTGTCAAACGTCGCGGCCCACGCGCTGCCCCACGCGTGCTTTATGTTGGCATGGTTGTAAAGCGATACATCCATTAGTGGGCAGGGCAGAGGCCAACAGATCGGTCCCACGCAGACCCGACCTTCTCCTTCGCTGCCTTCGAACTCACCCAGTTCACATCCAGTCCCCTCCCAACTGTTCTTTGGGATCTCTCTGTCCCGCTGCCCTGGCGAGGCCGCAGACGTGTTTCTAATTCCGTACACATTCACACAGCCTGGCTTCAAAAAGGTCCGCCATTTCTGTCGTTCCCTTTGTTCCTCTCGCTGGTGGCACGGGGGGCTGGACTCGAACGCTGCCTCGGTGATTTCCGGTGGTGCTGCTCCGTTTGCTACGTCTGGGGACGCGTCCGCAAGTTCTCTGAAAACGTAACGAGATACAAAATAACGCGGAGGGCCGACTCCAGGCTCTGTCCGTATACGTATATATTTAACATTGAGCATTAATGGGCCTCGCGGGATACCCATCATATTTTGTGGAACATCTGGTTATCTGCCCCAGGAACTCCTTGGTCCGTGCTCTTCTATTTTGGTGTTTTACACCCAAGAGAAAAACGCTCAGTGACCTCCTTGGCAAAGTAGTTTTAATTCCGATATCCAGATGTGTCTTTCTTTGTCGTCAGAGCAGCGCTCCTCAGATATCCGATTTATCCCCACAGCCACTCACACCAGTTCTAATTTCTCTTTTCTCTTTTCTCTTTTCTCTTTTCTCTTTTCTCTTTTCTTTTTTCTTTTCTCTTTTCTCTTTTCTCTTTTCTCTTTTCTCATCTCATTTCTCTTTTCTAGGTGTCATGACATTGTTTTCCATCAAAAGTAACCACCCAGGACTGCTGAGTGAGAAAGCAGCCAGCAAAATCAATGAGACAATGCTGAGGCTTGGTACTTATTCTGTCATCTATTGCACACGATTGTCTCAAAAGAAACCGTCTTGGAAATGACAGTTCAGAATTTTTTTTTTTGCCACACTCTGCTGAGGTATGTTTTTATGTTTTGTATCTTCCTGTCAGGAATATTTGGGTTCCTGGCTTTTGGCTTTGTTTTCATCACCTTCGGCTGCCACTTCTACGATTTCTTCAACCAGGCCGAGTGGGAGCGGAGCTTCAGGGAATATGTGCTGTGAGTTTGGCCTCCATTGTTCCCCGCGCACAGCTACAACAAAAAAAAATTACACCTGCCTTTCTCATAGCTGCCTCACATATACACACTGGTACCTCTTCAGGTCTCATCCATATCGTGTGAGCACCCACACCCACACACACACACACACAAATCCACAGACTGAGGCTGTTAAGACTCCAAACCACCGCTCAACCACGCAGCACGCAGCCATGAATGCAGCTCTATTTCCCCACACTGTTGACACTGGCTACACTGGAATTAATTTAGCCTCAAAAATGCTGCCCGCTCTCTCCTGCCGACATGTAGAAAGGCTGTCCTATTTACCAAAGCAAGCATTTGAATGTACCTCAGTCACACGGCGAGGAGGTGTGAGAGGCACACGTGCTCATTGACATATTTGATATTTTCAACAGGTGCGAAGCAAATGTTACAATCGCCTCTCAGACCAACAAGCCAATCCCAGAATGCACCATTAAGAACCGGCCCAGTCTGATGGTGGAGAAAATCAACCTGTTCTCCATGTTTGGGACGGGCATCGCCATGAGCACCTGGGTTTGGACCAAAGCGACCATCCTCATCTGGAAACGCACCTGGTGCAAGTAAGAAGCGTTCATTTGAAAAAAAACTGCTTGAAAATTGAACGCTTAGGATTTTGTTTCTGATTTTTTTTTTTTTTTTGCACATTAGGTATTAAGCTACATCTGCATTTGAAATCATCTTTCCCAGAATCTTTCTCCCTCCTCTCTTATTGGCTATGTCCACATCATGGCTGCATGCCTGTCTGCATCCGTGTATGGTTGTTGAAGCTCTGGTGGCAGTGCGGGAAAAGACATCCAGACATGAACAAAATAGGCTACAGTTTGTTTTTTCTTCAAATTTTTTCCTGACTATTCCTTCTGTTTAGCTCATTTTAAGGTATAGACGCATGGATTTTTTCCTGTCTTTCTCAGAGGATTAACTTACTGTACATTTGCAGCGTTAATCTCGGTTTTGTAACAACACTCAGAAGGGCTCATAGTGACTTGGGTTTAATACTCTTGGGTTTTTTTTTTTGTATTCTGTTCACCGGTAATTCAGCTGCTTTGAAATTTAAGACCGTTTTACTTAGAATCACATAAAACAAGACGACTGAAGTACATTTAACGGGCAGCGTATCTCAAGAGATGAAAACACTCGGAAGATCCAAAGGGATGTACTTCACAGGAGTTTTTTAACCACTAATTTCTCTACTCCTGCATATTTTATGGTTCAACCTGTGATCTTTCAGTATTAAGGCTCATGATTACCTTTTTGACTTTTATAGCTGAGTGTCGTTGCGTCATTGCATCCTGGTACATGTAGGCGCTGCGGTCACAGCTCAGGACCAGAGCAGGAGAACCCGACTTTCTTCGCGCGGTCGCTGCTTCAGCTGACTATTTCCCCTTTGAGCCTCTCTGTTATTGCGCACATGAACCCGCCTTAATGTTTCTGCATCAGGATCATCGGCCGCAGTGACAATGAACCCAAGAGGATCAAGAAGAGCAAGATGATTGCCAAGGCGTTTGCTATGAGGAAGGAGCTCCACAAGGACCCGGAGAAGGAGCTGTCTTTCAGCATGCACACCGTGTCTCACGAGGGGCCAGTGGGTAAGTGCGGCCCGGTCCTGCCACCGATTTAAAAAACATCTGAATATCATCTGCACAAGTTTAATCTAATATTTTCAGAGGAAGCAGAAAAACTCTTACCTGGTGTTTCTATTCCAATTATCATACCTGGTGTCCCAGCCAGAGAACTAAATCACACGGGCATTTTAACCACATTGGTTGTCAGTCATGCAGGTATTTTTGTTCACCTATGTGAGATTTCTGAGATAGATGCAAGATGGGTTCCTGAACTCAGCCTTGTTCTATTCAGCTATATATATATATATACATTTATATTTATATATATATATTTTAAATGCTGTAATGCTCGGTGAGGTAATGATCCACTCTGCTCTCATGTTATTTTTTGCACTCAAATTCGAGCTGAACGGATTTTTCCGTTTGTGGCGCAGAGGCTCGCGCGTCGAGGGACAACCGTTATGTCTGCACCTAAGAACTGAATGACCCTTTCTCCCGCTCGTGTAAGCTGTGAGGCTGCTGTTGCGGCCTTGCTTGTTTAGCTTGGAGCACGCCGGCGCTATTGAGGCTCCGCGGGGAGCCATTAAGAGTGGGTCGGCGGTAAAACGATCCTTATTCGTCCCTCGTGGGCTTCTCTTTTCTCACTCATAGCTGGAATTAATTTTGACCTAAACGAGCCCTCCAACGACATGTCATCAGCTTGGGCGCAGCACGTGACCAAGATGGTGGCCAGGCGAGGCGCCATCCTGCCTCAGGACATCTCTGTTACGCCCACCGGTACACCAGGTGAGAGCCGGAACCACTTGTGTGCGTTGTGTGCATTGTATGTGGAGAACTTAACACGTGTGTCCTACCTTGTTTACTTTCTCCTTCCATTTCCTCCATAGTCCCGCCCCCAGAGGAAAGGAACAGGCTGTGGATGGTGGAGGCTGAGATTTCGCCAGAGATGATGAAGAGGAAAAAGAAGAAAAAGAGGAAGAAGGAGGTGCGTCCGGTGGATGACGAGGTGAACCACCAGGCATACCGCCAGCGAGAGTTTGGCCGCAGCTCAGTGCCCCGCCTGCCCAAACTGCCCGGCCACCTCAGCATGGTTGCCAATCTGCGGGAACAGCAGAGGCAGCAGCAAAAGCTGGAGGAGGACGTCCTGCCAGGATCCTTCCCAGACTTTCAGCCCTCGCACCCCCCTCTGCATTGCGAGGAGAGGTGTGGCTACCCGTCCTATCACAGCAGTCGCATCGGCTACAGCCACGGCTTTCGCGCCAACCCCCTGGCCTTGAACGACCGCCCAGAGGACCTGGGCCTCAGCCCGCGCGGCCTCCCCGTAGCTTCCAACTCCCAGCCCAGCGAACCTTCCCGTTATGCCAGAGAGGCGGATCTCACTGATGGGCTGTCAGAGAGGTTGGCCCACGTGGCTCGGGTACCCGCGGGCAGGAGGGCCGGCTACGGACCCATCCACTCCAGGACTAATCTAATGGAGGCGGAGCTGATGGATGCTGACTCTGACTTCTAAGAGCATGGCTCCATTATATTCTGGCAGTTGTGGTATACAGACAGTAAGCTACAAAAAGTGCTGGATACTTACAAATTCTTACTAAAGTGCACCTAAGTCCCAGTCCCTGGAGGTCAAGATGGAACTAAGCAAGTTACTTTTTTTTTTTTTTATAATCTTCTGTAGGGATTTTTTTTTCTTTTTCAGAAAAAAGGAAAGGGATAAAGAGGAAAAAAATGTTGTGAATAAGTTAATGAAAAAATATTTTTTTATGCGTTCATTATGTCCAGTACAATTTTATTGGCTACTCCATGATGACAAGACAAAAAAGGCAGCTAAAATGCACATGGCTTGAAACAATACAGACATTTTTTTTTTATATTCTGAAACCCAATCACGAAACTCATGGCAGCGTTAGTCCTGTTTGTGAAAAGTGTTTTAATGTCATAATTGCTAGTTGACCCAACCAATCAATATTATGGACGACCAGAAGACCGATTTGCAGGAACTGTTTATCCCAGGTTTTCTCTCGTATTATATGTTTATGTCCGTTAAGGCTCCATTGGTCTCTCTCCACCACTATATAGCCAGTAATTACTGTCGTCGTATGTACGTGCTAATCAACAACGCTGTTGCTTTATGAACACTCATGTTTCAATTCGTGTCTCAGACCAGTCGGATTTTCACAGCTTTCTATCAGTTTATGTTGCAAATAGACTTCATCTGAGGCCCCGAGGCACAAAGGAAACCAAGTAGTACACAGGCACTGTGAGCAGGTACTTCAAAGTAAAACTGAAAAACCCTAATTATTTTTTCTTTGTTTCTCTTGCTTTTCCTTTTTTTCCTTTTTTTAAACCGTGCTATAATACACACTAATTATTTGCGTACACACAGTTGCCAGGTGCAATAATCCCACGCAGTTTTATTTCTAACCCGAAATGCTTCCTTCAAGTTTTTCTACACTAGACCGCTTTGAATGAAAATACCATCCTCTTAATGATTTTATGTATATTTTAGAGCAGCGTTTTTAGTATTTTGAAATGGATTATTTTATATAGTATTTCCACTTTTGTCAATGTGTCCTTCATGTGCGTTTCCCGTTCTCTTCAGATCAGTTGAAAATCTTTTGTATCATGTATCATAGACTGCTGTGGGCTTAAAAGTCACTTTTTAACCTTCACCTATTTCTCTCCCTTTCTGAGTGTGTTTACTGTACATAGGCTGTTAATAGATTTCTCAATAAGGGTATTAATTGTACAGATTTATATATCAAATCACTTGATTACTGTGCTGATGTGATAAAAAAGGGAAGAGTCAATTATGCTATTAAATGTCACTGAACGTGTGCTGTAACCAAAATTTCACCGAGTATTATATCGTTTCATATCAGTTACTGTGGGCAAATGAGGCTTAGGTAGACTGTGATAGATCGCTTTTTATCCACAGCAAGTTAGTTTGTCTAGCAAGTCTCATTATTCATGTGAGCGGCACATGAGAGAGAAATATTTATGTTATTAATAGCCGAGCAGGCTGTACTACACTTAAGGATGTGGTGAGTTTGGTAGCATATGTGATATAGCCAATAAATAAAGTGGTCAAAGATTAAATGAAGAATATCTTTTGAATTGCCTTGTTATGCCCTGAAAGGCGATTTATTCTGTTGTTTTTTTTTTTTTTGTATGCTGTCAAAAAAAAAAGCTCTAACAGCAGTTTTGGCTTTATGTGTGTAGTCTCCCAACTGTTTTAAAAAAAAACGTCACTGTGCAGCTGTACGTTGTATGTTATTTTTACATGTAAATAAATGTAATCCTCCACTTCTGCGCAAACGTTTTTGCCGTATTGTGACGCGGATGCGCTGCAGCTGACCGACTCCTCCACTGGAGGGCGCCAAAACTAGAACTGCATAAACTTCAGACCTGGTGGTTTTAAAGTGGCACTAGACGAAGTTGCTGCTCCGTCTTCACCCCTCTTTGTGGTAAATGTTGCAAAGTGAACGTTGATTGGGGGGAAATCTACATCTGACAGCAGCTGAGCTGCGGGGAATCGTCAATTTTGGTGGAGGTTCCTGAACGCACCGCTGCAGAAAAAGAAGCGCAAAAGTACGTGGAAACCGGAGACGGCTAGGAACGCCACAATGACAAGTTAAGAAGAAAAAAAAAGTCAGTACAGAGGCAATCAAGAAATCGTAGTGAGGATAATGGAGAACTGAAGCTACTTTTAACTTTTAACTAGCGAGATAATTGAGGACTCCCCCTTCCGCCCCCCGCCCTCCCACCCTTTCCCCTCGCTGGAGACGCTGCGTGCCGTCGTCTGGTCGCAGTGAAGCACCGGGGAAGCAGGCGGTGGACTAGCGGGGCGAGGCCCGGGGTCACGGTCGGAACACAGCAGCCAGAAAGCGTCCCACAGACGGTCCTCAGCGATGCCAGGCGCGGCGGAGAACCTGCGGAGGAGATCCACGGCCGACTCGACGGGTGAGACCAAACTTCGGCTTCAAGCGGCTTCTCAAATGGCCCCCCCGGTGCTGCAGGTGTCCCCCCCCCCCCGCGTTTGTGTGCTCGTTGCAGATGAAAATGTAACCATCAAATATATTTATTTATTTATTTATTTTTAACTGATCTAATCAATTTTACCCGGTGGCCGTGATTTGTTTGAGCCGCAATCAAAAGCACTTGTGGGTCGCAACCTGATGTGGCGAAAGTGCGATTCGTTTCTGCAGGGTCTCGGGTGACAGTGGAGGTGCAGCTCTTCCTGTGTCCCCCTCTTAATAATCCCTAATTGTCTTACTGTTTTGCCAATTTTTTTTTCCAGCCTTCAGTCGAGGGTTGCTACCAGCTAAAAGTAATTCTCGCCTGACGATTAAAGCTTTGTCACCAGTCACCAGCCTAGCATCCTCAGACAGAAACACAGCGAGCAGTCTTATTTTTATTTTTATTTTTTTTTGCCCCTTTGAAATCCTGTGGGTTTCTTTTCAGTGGAACTGGAATGCCACATAGATAATGGGGGCCTGTGTGAAACGTTTCTAAGTTGCAGGCTTTATTTTAAAAGTAGAAATGACACCACGCAGGCTCCTGCAGTTTCGTGAAAGTTTGCTTTGGAGTCGAGGGACATAATTTGTAAATGTGCACGCTGGACTATTTGGGTTTAAAGAGGAAACGCCGCTATTTTTAAACCCACAGCAAAGTCAGTTTAGTTGTTGTTTTTTCGCCCCATGCGCCGCAATGCATTGATAATGGGATCGGTCTCGGGAGGCAGCATGATAGAGAGTCTGTGGAGACGGGACGGTCGGCGTGACTCTCAGGAGGTTTGCGTTAGTCACGCACACACACTCACTCACACACACACGCTCGTGTCACACCCCTCAGCAAGGTGATGCAATGCCTTTTGGATGAACCGGGTGCCCTCACTGCGCCCTTTTCCAATCCGTTACCCGGCGCATCTCGGATGTTCTATCATTTAGAGAACTTTGCGGACCCTGAGCAGCATCTCCAGTTTCCACGGCGACACTGCCAAACCGATGGACTGCAGCATCCAGACCTTGCCACGGTAGAGACGCCCTCCCCCGGCGGCTCCTCCCACCACTTCTGCCAGTACACACCAAAGTGTTTCCTCACTGTCCACAGAGGTGAGCCGGCCGCCATTTTTGGTTGCAACAATGCTAAAAATGTTCCATCTGCCTGTGGGAATATTCTTGCGGGCATCCCCACACACATTTCCTTGTGAGCCCCGCAGGAGCCCACGGCACCTCGGCACGATCTAATTCATCACGGTACGCGGAGGAGGGCTGGCACGAGGGCACCTCGAAGACCACGATCAGAGCCGAGAATGAGCTGGAAGCCCACAGGGAGGCCAACAACTACAAGGCGAGCATGACGCCACAAGGGCCTCTCAGCCTGTTTATTCAAGAATGCCTCAAGTATCGGCGTGTTTTGACGGGGAAGAAAATGAAAAGCATAAAACCACGATGAAGTTGATTGTCAAATGAAACCTAATTTGTTGCTCTTGCTCTTGGTCGTCATCACTTTCAGCTGCTCTTACATCGCTGCTGGTTTCCACGGTCCTGTGCACAATACTATTGTGTGCTCTTTGTCAGTTTATCTTTTTTGTAATATTCCAATACTGATACTGTTGAACTTTCTATCCATGATCATTTTTATTTCTGATGCAATATATTTTGAACCCAGTGATCTTTTGTTTCCAGTTTGGCTTCAGAAAATGGAAGGGAAATGTGACGGAGAGGCCCATTGAAGACCAATCAGACATCATCAAAGAGCTGCACTCGGATCTGAGTATCATTAAACCTGAGGAAGGTCATTTTTCTTCTTCTTCCCTTTCTCTCTTGAATGAAGTGGGACCTTCATTTTTTTTAATATGGTTTCTGCAAAGCATTAACACATTGTTTTGTGATTTTTCCCCTCCCTCTTTCCTTCAGGGTCCCGGCTCACCCTTGGGAACATTGTTTACGTACTTTTATTTGGATGGTGGATGTCGTTAATCTACCTCCTCATTTGCCCTGTAATGTTTCTCACGATCTTCGGCTTCCGTTACGGTTTGTATCCTCTGACGTAAACAACTGCACCACTCAGGATATTGAAGTCTCTCCTCTCAACTGTCACATCAATGTGTTTTGTGTTTCTTCTTTCTTTTCTTTTTTTTAAGGCAAACTTTGCTTTAAGTTGGCGCTGTACTTTTTTTGGCCGTTTGGGAAGTCGCTGGAGAAGGTAATAGGAACTTTAGCGTCCTCACTTCTTAAATATTTGTGTGTCATAAAAGTAATATTCACATTTTTCATGTTTTTTTTATTATTATTATTTTTATTTTTTTTTAGGCCAGTGATGTAATGAAGAGATCCACTATCAAGCCTCCAAAGTGTGAGGTAATCCCTGAAGAGAGGGATACTGAGGACGGGAAGGATCATGTGAGGGATAAAGATTCCTCACCCCTTCTGGTCTCCTCCCCGATCCCGATTGAAATCCCCGTCCCAGAACTACCAGCTAGAAAAACCTCAAAGCACTGGGTGAGGACATGAGGATCGCTTATTACTGATATCTGTACAGTTTCGTTTTTTTTCTTTTTATTAATGACGTCATCTGTGCCTGTTGCTCCCGATCCTCGTCCTCTGTAGTGTCGTATCAGCACGTATATTTGGCTGTTGCTGGGCTATCCGGTCCTGGCGGTGGTCCACGGCCTCGCCTGTCTGCTCTCCTGGCTGCTGGTCTTCACCATCCCCGTGTCCAAGATGAACGCTCGCATGCTGAGCACTGTCCTCCTCATGGCACCTGAGGATGTTCAGATCTACACTCTGGAGAAGGTAAACTGTTGCAAACTAAAATGTATTTGCGGGCTTTGCTTACCGGCCGCAAGGAGATCGCGCCATGGTCCTACGGCCTCCTTGTTAGCCGCGATGGCAGCGCGATGGCAGCGCGTCTCTCGGTGTGAAGTGCTCCCCGCGACCATGTGACCAGTGGCCATTCTAAGTAGAGCATCGTCTGTGACCGTTTCCCTGAAAGGTCACATCAATTGGAGACTGCAATATAGAGAAGCACTCTCTAATATTAACTGTGGAAAATTGATCTGCCTTCGCATTTAACGGATAATGTCTTCTTCCACCCCTCCGCCGAGTTTCAGGCAAAATGTCCTGGTTGCTTTTTGTGTAACCCTGCTGACAGAAAAACCGCTTGGCGAGCCCGGTTCAGCGTCGGCGCCAATGCGGGGGGAGAAAAAATGCAGAATCGAATGTATTTTTAATGTTCTTCCATGTTTTCATATCTCCATCGTGTTCTGTTAAATTTGGCTAAGCAGTGTTTGCATAATTCCACTAACAAATAAACACTCTTGCATGGAAATGCAACATCCTCAGTGGTGGTAAAAAAAAAAAAAAAAAAATCCATAAAAAAGATGAAGGTTTTAAGATACCTGGCTCAAAAAAATAGCTTCTGATGAGTCATTTGTAGATCATCCAAATTAACAGACGCGAGGTTTGATGTAAAACTTGTGTTCTTTTGCAGACG
Organism: Dactylopterus volitans; assembly: GCA_901007715.1. Lineage (NCBI taxonomy): Eukaryota > Metazoa > Chordata > Actinopteri > Syngnathiformes > Dactylopteridae > Dactylopterus > Dactylopterus volitans. The sequence goes on from CAAKHG010021778.1 coordinate 24,589, forward strand.
TTTGGATGTGAGACCAGAGTCATCTTATGCTGTTACCGGGCTTTCAATGTGTATTACTACAAGTACACTGTCCAAGGAATCAACATTTTTGCTCTCAGTATCCTTTTTTTACTTCTTTGGAACAAAAGTGCCTCACTTGCATTCATCACATCCTGAGGTTGTTAGCAAGTGATGCAGCTCTCCGCCATGTTTTAAGAAACCAGTATGCAGCGTCAGACACATTACTTTTTTAATTTAATTCCAAAAGGTGAATGTCTAAGACATTTATTCATCCAGCAAAATTTATGTCCATTTACCATCTTCAGTCTTGTGGGTTTGTTTTTTTTTTTTTATGGCAGTTTTGATCACACAAGATTTTCTTCGTCAACACTTCTGAAACTCGTTGTCCACTGTGTGTTCGCCTTAAATTCCTGCTGCAGATCTGATTCCGCTGGTAGTAGTCACCCT
>CAAKHG010021780.1:4884-28651 GCA_901007715.1 Dactylopterus volitans
CCGAGAGCCTTGGAGAGCCACAATAACTTCGACGCCGGGAGGCTCACAAACCTCCGGGAAGGACGAGGGAGACAATGCGAGCGCGCCGTCTCCGTCGATCTTTTTTTTTTCCCTCTTTTCTCGGCGCAGCCTTGGTCCGATCTGCCAGAACCGCGCCGCCTTTCTCTGAGCTTTAATGGCTTGGCAAGGTCACTTCCCCTCCCTCCACCAATTACCGCGCCGCCGTTGGACGTCAGACATTGTGCTTGCGCGTGCGTCGCCGGCTGGCAGAGTTAATAAGGAGCTCTGCCGGTACATGCGCGTTTTTGTTTGTCACATTATCTTTCAGTTGAAAAAAAAAAAAAAAAAAAGAAATAGATCTCCTCATACTTTTGAATAAAACGTGACACTTTGCGATCAAACCAGATTTTTGAAGTGAATACAAAAATGTTTTAAATGCAAAAAAAATATCCACGTTCTTGTGATGTTGTATTATTATATATTAGATGAGTGGGTGATTATGTGTAAGCAGTGTTTTAAAGTAACTGGTGGAGAGGAGCTCCCTGCTAACATAGAGCGTATTTTTTAATAAAGATGAAATTAATTTTAAACACATTAAATATCTCTTTGGTAAATGCATTTTCCTGCTGCCACAGTTAAGCTAAATATGGTTACGTGTATCAAACGGCCCACCGAAGCCTTCATATAGTTCAGAAAGTTTTTGCGGCGATTCGTGCACAATTAAATCTTTAACAGTGATTTTCCACAAACTGATTTGCAATTTCTTTATCTGCAAATTAAAAAAGAAAATATGACAAATTTAATAGCAGATTAAAAAAGGCCAATTTTCACCTGCGAGGTGCAATTCAATATAAGTTTTAATAGCTTTGAGTGGAGTCATCAAGCGAAACTGAATCACCGCAAAATATCAGAGATGTTAAGGGAACAACCCCGAAATATATTCCACATGTACTGCCACAGATGCAAATCAGAAGCCCGGATTATACTGAACTAAAAACCTGTCATATTCTATCGGGTATAATCGGGGGGAAAAGGTGAGCAACACGCGGCGTTCAGACACCCGGCGACCGCCGAGCCCGGTGGCGGAATCATCTCGGCGCCGTGCACGCTTTGGCAACGCAGCCGAGCTGTTTGTGGTGCTGAGGCGGGGAGTTCAGACCGAAGGGAAATATAAACCTCTCAAGTAGACCCGGAGGAGTCTCACACACACACACACGCGCGCACACACACACATACATCCTCCTCCTCCTCCTCCTCACGCAAACACTCGCATATTTCTCTTACAAAATGCAAATCTAATTTTGTGCACTTCCACCGCTCCCCTCTTTACTCCCCTTTACTCCCCTCACATCTCCTCCCCTCCTCCAGCCATTAGAGCTATTTGCATCTGACTGAGAGGCCATTAGAATAATAATCAGCCTGACCCACCAGAGAAGGAAGGCCTTCGTCAGCTCTACACCAGCCTGGAGGCACACACACACACGCACGCACGCACACACACACGCACACGCACACACACGTTACAAGCCAAGAGAACTAGACAGAGAGGCCAACACCTACATGTAATTCCATTAGCTAAGTACATCTCCACAATCAATCTCTACAAACAAGGTTTCTGGGTTTTTCATTTTTTTGCTCAGGTACCTTGAGTGTTTGCTCGCGAGTATCTTTTTTTCTGTGTGTGCGCGTGCGTGTGTGTGTGTGTTATAAAAAGCAGCACGCGTGAAACCTTTAGGCAATGCTGCAGTTTGGGAAGAGACTTAAGAGAATGTGGCATGACTTGTCGGAAAATATCCCTGAAATCCGAAATCACTCCGAATAAATGCATTATTTTCCCCACGCGCAAACACACACACACACTCACACGCACGCACGCACACACACGCGCGTGCGCGCCTCCCACGCCCGTACCCGTCCGTGACGTCAGCGAGTGACACTGCGTTTTGGGATAACTGCTCTTCTGGCAAAAGGGATGAAAAATGGGTATCACGTGCTTTTAGCAGCCACCCGCTAATGTGCACAATTTCCAGGCTCATTATGGCATTAATGTACAAATCTCGTGGCCTGCGCGGTGATTATTCACATGGACGGCAAAAATAATCACAGATAATTAGCTGGGCCGGTGCGCCGCAAAGACGATGGCGACTGCAGATGAACACGAAAACCATTATCGTCGTTATATCGCACGAGTTTTTGATATTATGAAATAAAATTGCTGTAATAAATAAAATAATATGATGTGTAATTTAATTTATTATATAACGTAATTTTACATATGATAAAATTACCACCACAAGATAAGTGTCATGTGACCTCGTCAGTCTTGGGCTCTGAGGTTAAATCCAGAGGTAATAATAAAGCCTGTTCCTGCTAACAGCAACACGAGCGTGTGCACCTTCAGGTTTGGAACATTTCCATAGCAACAATTTTGAGTCGTGAATAATTTAAAGCTGCACGACTCATATTAAGAGTAAATTTCATCTCTAATGTGAAATGCAGCGCTTGTAATAGCGAACCGTGTAGCAACCCATCATGTAATAGCGGCCAATCATGAAATACCTGCCAATGATTTCAAAGTTTTGGCCGCATCAAATGTTATAAAGCCGATAACATCATAACTTGCCAATAATGTAATAATGTTTTGCCAAAATTGTAATAAGTTCTTTATTGTCCTCGCATTAAAAAAAAACGAAAATGTAATAACTGCAGCTGGTAATGTAATAATACATAAATAAGACCGTGTTTCTTTGAAAAAAGACTTTTTTTGCCGATTTTCTCATCAAAAATCCAAAAAAAATATATAGTGGATGGAAAAGTCATCGTACGCTCTCATCAAAGATGAGGATATGTCCCATGTAGCTTTCACTCTCCTTAATTATGAAAATTATAAAAAGCCAATTCATTGTTACAGTCATTATTACTGCACTATCGGCTGCAGTTACTTTTTTTTTTTAATGGCAGGGCAATAAAGTAATAACCGGCCAATAACGTAATAACTTATCACGTTATTGGTGTTAGTACGTGATTAGCTCGAACATTCTATTACATTACATTACATTCGAAATGGGAAAATTATTAGGTTATTGGCCATTATTACATTATTGGTTGCTACAACAAACTGCAATTACCAGTTAGTTAGTTAGTTAGTTAGTTAGTTAGTTAGTTAGTTAGTTAGTTGAACACTGCAGCACTCTAAGCAGCTAAATAGATATTTTGAAAACATGTAGCATTTGGTTGCATTCTGTTAAGTTGCCAGAAATCCAACCTCAAATGCTAATATCGTTAACGCTAATGAATTTGCACACGGGCAAAGGCTAGCAAGCACTTAGGAAAAAAACATGCTAGCACCTGTGTCATAATAACAGGGAATTCACGATTTTCGCTTCTGCGTGTCCAGTGAGATTGTTGTTTGGATAAACTGGCCACATGGCGGGATGGTTAGTTTCATGCGAAAAAAGAAAGAAAACCTCTCAAAAGTTATAGATTAACAGCTCTGGAACAAGAAGTACCGCCTGCCACCACAAGGCAGTCGCGGGTTAGCGTGAAGCCGCGAGAGTGGAGCGCGGCATGGATGAAACGCCAGTTATCCGATGACAGTAGGCAGGCAGTGCTGCCCCCTGGTGGCCGAAAAAAAGATCAGTCAAATAGCAGTTTGGATAAAAACATCTTAACGGGTTTTAACTAACTCGAACAGAATTGTGGAAGTGAAGCTGAGGACAGTAAAAATGGTGGCTAGACCCGCTCTCGACAGTAAAATATAACGGATCCACGACAGCCTTGATAGCAGGATATCTACACTCACCGGCCACTTTTGGCTGTTCTCCTCCTGACCTCTGACCTCTGGCATCTAACAAGCCATCTTCTCCAGGAGAGCTGACCATCACTGGATACCTTCTCCTTTTTGCTCTCACTCCCAAATCTCTCCATAAGCTTCAACTGGTTCAGAATTCAGCTGCCCGGAACCCCCTTTATCCACCATATCACCCAGGCTCTGCAGCATCTTCACTGGCTCCCAGTAAAGTTAATTTAAAAAAAAACCCTCCGTTAACATTTAAGGCCATTCACAGTCTTGTGCCACCACGCCTGTCCGACCTCCATCACGTTGCCATCTTCCTCCTCCATCCACCCGACCGTCCCACCACCACGGCTCTGGGACTCACTCCCACCTGAGCTCGGAAATGTCTCCTCACTTTTCACCTCTCAAATCCGCGCTCAGAACCCATCTGTGCGGGCGCTGCCTTCTCCCTGTGAGCCAAATTGCAGCTTAACCTGTTCTTACACCGCGCCTGTCTCTCGTGGTTTCGATTGCGTGTTTTAATTTATTCGATGTGCGGCGACCTTGAGTGCCTGAAAGGCGCCTAAAAATAAAATGTATTATTATCATTCTCCTTTGGTGACCATCCTGTGTAAACCCGAGAGACCGGAAACCTCAGTAGATCAGCATTTGTTCATAGTCACTGAAATCAGCAGATCTAAGCGGCAGACCGCCTCGGTCGTGTCTACGTATCGAGATGCGCCGAGGAGCTGCCACGTGATTGGCCGACGTCTGCACGAATGAGCAGTTGAGCAGGTGTGCCCAGTAGAGTGGCCCGGCGAGTGTGTATTCCACTGCCATCCCAAACACAAACGTTCACACACGAAGGCGCAAACATGCCGCGCGTGAGCGTCGGCTCGCGGTCGCGACGGGTCGGCGTCACTCCTCCTTGGTTCCGTCACACAGTTTGATGGCGGCTGATGACGGCTCGACAGAGGCGTTAGCCCCGCCCCTGGCGCCGAGCGGTTGATCGCTGGACCCCCGGGGCACCTGCTTGTTTGAGTTATAGGTGAAGACGCGGAAGAAAATATGGGATAATTTCCCTCCACCAATAAACGCACCTACGCCACGCGCACTGTTTAGATCGCGTTGGCGGTTTTTTTTGGGGGGGAAATAATTACACAACTGCGCAAGCTGTCACGGGTACGGCTGCAAAACACAGCCGCGGCGGCTTTAATTAGCGACGGAGCTCAGCCCGTTTCGCTGCGGCGCGCGGGTGTAGGTGTCGCGGCATGAGTCGCAAACGCCTAGCGCATTTTTCAGACTTTATAAGACAGGAATAACCAAACCTGACACCTAAGCACACCCCGCTCCTCCTCCTCCTCCTCCTGCCACGCCCCGCGCCGCTGCGAAATACGATTATTCATATATCTGTCATGTCAATTGCGGTCTGCAAACTACTTTCTGTTCTCCAGTTATTTGACCCAAATGCACCACTTTTTTTTCGCTCATCCATGAATCCGGTGTTGGGAGGCTGGTCAGTGGGGCAGCTCAGCACGGAGATGGCCAATCATCTGTCTTACTTACATTACCTCCCTATCAGATCAAAAACATAAGCAAGCGCAATCTGATTAGCGGCTAACCAGCAGGCCGCCGTTACGCGCCGCGATGCACTCGGTCTGTTGATGTTCCCGAAATAGTATGAGGACGGATGTGCACGACGGCACGATGCGCCGCTGCTAAAACGCAGTCCCCCCACACACACACACACACACATATGCACGCACACACACACACACATTGTGACCTTGGATGAGGATGAATGCAAACCAGGACCTTCACTGAACCTGTCTGGTTTTAGCTGCACCAATCACAGCGTCCTTAATAGGCCACCTTAAGAGGAAACGCTGTGCGCACGTGCTCGCGTGTGTGCGTGTGTGTGTGTGTGTGTGTGCGCGTGTCTCCGCCTGTCTACCAAGTGGCTACTGTACATACACCACGCATGCATGCATGAATCCCTCCATATGTCTGTGTCATAATCTGTGTGTACAGGTAAGTCTGCGCTTATGCTGGCTGGTGTGTGTATGTGCGCGCGCGCGTGTGTGTGTGTGTGTGTGTGCCCAACACTACGAAACACCATGAATTATGCACATCTTTTTTTCTTTTTCTTTTTTCTTCCACTCGTGTGTGTGTGTGTGGAAGAATCCCGCGCTTTAGCATGTGCGCGGATTTAGCATGCATATACAAACATCTAGTTAATTTCTAGTGCACACAGGCAATGCCTGCGCGCCGCACGCGCGCGTATTTGTTTGTGTGTGCCTCTGTGCGTGCGTGGGCGGGTGAGTGTGTGTGTGTGCGTGTGTGTGTGTAGTTGCTGCAGGCAGGTTGAAGATTGTCTCCCCCCTGAGGGCCTCCCTCTCCCTGCAGCATGTGGAAATCATGGCGCATTGCCAGGATACAAGCCCCTCGTCTGTACTGACAAGAAGACATGAAGAGCAAAGATTAATTATTTACAAGCAGACCCCTGTACGCCGCGTCTGGCTTGGCACTTCTCCTGCATTAAATGTCACTATCTATGAAGCCATCCGTTTTATTGCTTATTCTGCTGGCGCTCGGCGGAGGAGGCTGTTGCGTCGCCCCGCGCGCCCTCTCGTATGAAATTCTTCCGTCGGGGGCGCTTTCCCGCCCCGCGTCGCTCAACCCCTTCAAAAAAAAAAAAAAGAAAACGCCGGCGTTTTAAAGACATGTCGGCGCGGAATTTATTCATCTGTTTATCTTCTTGTGAAAGAGAAAGACACGAATGTGCGCGCCGCACACCGCCGCCGCTATTTCCAGTCTGCCTTGCAAGCCGGGGATCGCCGGCGCCGTCCTCCCAGCCGCCCCTCGCGCTCTCTCTCTCTCCCCTGCCTCATCCAATATTTATGGGGTCTGCGCACCGCCGACCGACTTGACTGACTGACTGACTGACTTGACTAGCAGATCCGCCTTTTGAGCGCAGCAGATATTCGCAAAACATATTAGCGTGATTCATTTAGCGCCGCATTCATCTCCGCCGTCGCCCCCCCCCCGCCCTCCCCAGCCTCCGTCGCGCTAAATGACGAGACATCCAGAGGCGCCGAGGGGCTTGATTGACTGAGGAGTGGGTTTTATCGCTCTGATGCCTCCTTATTGTGGTGGCAGAGGCGTGCGCGCTATACTCTATGACAATATATGTATATATATATATATGCAGACGCGGGCTGATTATGCAGAAATATTAAGTCATCTGTAGTGGTATCCAGGTATGTGCGTTGCGGCGGCGCTGGAAGTGAAGGCATCCGCGCGGCTTCATCCCAGCCTGCTCCTTTGTTCTCATTTCCTTCCACCTCTTTGTTGTGCCGCTGACTGTCTGCTTGTCTGTCTGTCTGTAGCCGGCCAAGGTTTATTTGCATTTTTTTTTTTTCCTCTTTTCTTTTTTCCCCCCTCCCAACACATCCATATTCATGATGGAAGCGGGTCACTCCACGTGGAGGTGCGTGCGTGTGTGTGTGTGTGTGTGTGTGTGCAGGATTTAATTGGAGGCTGTGGTCAGAGGGGATCCTCCACACTGAGTCCCAGGTGGAGAGGGAGCAGGGACCCCGCTGTTCGGAGCGTTATGTATTTTCCATTGTGTGTGTCTCTCTCTCTCTCTCTCTCTCTCTCTCTCTCTCTCTCTCTCTGTCTCTCTCTCTCTCTCTCCCCCTCCCTCCTCCCGCACGCGTCGGCGCTCCCGTGGCGACGGCACAAGACGCCTTTTCATCAGGTTGAATTTGGTCTGATCCAGCGCTAATTCCGCTCATATCTGACGAGCTGATTTCAAGGACCGCAGGCTGGGAAGGCTATGTCTTGCTGTGTTTTTCAAAAGGAATAATAAAACAATGCGCCGCCGCCTGTAGGAAGGCGTTCGATTATTTTTTATTTATTTATTTATTTATTTTTGCTTTGTTTTGTTGTTTTTTTTTTTGTTGAGGTTCTGCGCCGCTTGTAAGAATTCTAATGACGCGTCTGCAGGAGTAGAAACAGTTTTGCTTGAATGATGAAGAATAACACGCATTTGAAGCCTTATGTATTGGGCTGATGCGAATGCAAAAAAAATAAAATAAAAAAATAGCTGCTTATTTTCAAGGTTTGTTTTTTTTTTTGCCTTAAATTGCACCGAAGGGTGTCCGAAAGACATCAAAAACAAAGCCACCTTTCTCCGCAACATGCGTTTTTTTTTTTTTTGCTTCATGCAAGGGCTTTTATTGTCATCCCAAATGTAATTGCACGGTCGTCGTTGAAGGACAGAGGACAGGGAGGGGTGGAGGGGTGGTGTTGGGAGGGGTGGGGGGGTGGGATCCGGCTCAGAGATATAAAGTACGTGCCAGGCATTAATGCTGAGCCCACTTCTCTCCTTTATGTTTCCCTGCCGGCCTGTGTGACGTCCCTACATGATGGCGCTATTGTATCCCCTTAACCCCCCTGTATGTCACATGTCAGGAAACACAATCACCGCCGCGGCCTCTTTCACCCCAAAGTGGAAATGAGCATTAACACCCGGATGCGACTGTATGGCGGAACACGGCTTATTACAGAGGTCAGCGGCTCTGGGGGAGCAGCGGGGCTGCGGGACGGCCTGGGGTTTGTGTCCCGTCTCCATCTTCACCTCAGACGACTGCAGATATGGTGACAGATTAGTCTTAATTCTTTATTCCGAACGATGCCGATTTAAAGGGACAGTGCATACATTTGTGGCAGCGGAACGGGGGGGGGGTTAAGTAAAAGGAGAGGTTCTAGAGTACGTCTTTGCGGTTAGCCATGAGCCAATTGACGCCGCCGTCGTAACGAAAGCAAGACTTAATTCTGGCGTTTTTTAAATTGGCATCATCAAATTGGCCGCATTGAGATAGGAGAACGCTCCAGCCGTCCATCGCGGCTTAAGCTCACTGTGCGAAGACAAAACTGGCAACTTAAACGGTTCGTGTTGCATCAGTATTACAATTAATGCGACACTACATTTGTAAAAACCAGTTCCTTTGTTCATAATTGGAGCGGCTGCCGTGCGTTTGTGAGGATTCACCATGCAAAGTTGCTGTTCTGCAGCAGACGAGGGCCCCGGCGGCGCCCTGGCCCCCGGCCACAATCGATAACACCCGGTCCATCCTCCCGCTCCCTCCCAAATATGCATTCCGACCACGCCGCTCCCCTAAAAAACACTAAAGCCATGTAATGAGGAAGGGGTTAGAGGTTCTCGGGAATCAGGGAAGATTAAGGGGGAAGAAACATGATAAATACCTTTATCTCTCGTTACATATTGCTGAGCCGGGCGGGCAGGCAGGCGGCCCGCTGTCTCACCGCCGCAGCTGCGGGCGCAAGGTCCCGCGGCAAACATATCAGTTGTGCACATTTGGCGGCGGCTGCCGGAAGGGCCCGTCTTCTCCTGATATGTAATTTCTCTATGCGATTTGTCTTTTTTTTTTTTCGCGAGAAAAAAAGAAAAAAAAAAAAGTTGCAGAATTTCGTCGGCCCGCGAGGAGGACGCCTCGCGTGCCAGATGCCCGTTTTTCAGCGCTGACTTCATCTTTTCATTCTGGGGTTTCCTTTTTAATCCTCGAACAAGTCGTGATTCAAAACCGGTCGCTTATAAGCGTCCCGATTGTTCTCACCGCAGACGTTTTGTTTTTTTGTTTTTTTTTCCGGCAAACAATGAAACAAAATGAGGAAGAAAAAAAAACGGCGAGAGTCCCGCCGAACGCCCGAGCCGTGCGTATTTATGACACAGACTCTAGGTAATTTCACATGAAACGCTCGCAGTCGGTCTTAAAACAATTAGTGGCTTTGTTTGACGGGCGAGAGGGAAGGAAGAGTCCATGAGAACTGATTATTGCGATGGGATTTTTTTTTTTTATATTGCTTTTTAAAAACCAATTAACTCCGGAGAGCTTGGCGGCTTTTTCAACAAATGGGCGCGTCGTTAGAGCATTGTCGGGAAACATTGTTGGGCGTGATAATTGGCACCCATTCAGAGCGGCCCTGGCAGACTCTCGGCGAGGGGTCCCGCCGAACAATCGAGACGCTCGCAGACGGAAGCCTGAGTTGGCATTTCTTTGGCCTTTCCCGCCCCGCCGCCGGTTCCCCGCCCGCGGCCGTCTCTCTCCCTCCTTATCTCTGCGGCGGTGGCGGCGGCAAACACTCACGCTTGTGCTTTCAATGAGCTCGTTCGACGCCGCGCGGCCGGCGTTGGCTGCCTGTATTGTGCGTCCGCTCTCCACGCCGAGCGTTTGAATCGGCCCGGCTGTTTCGCGGAGGTTGTCCGGCCCTCATTGTCCCGGCCAGGAGCGCCCCGCCGATGTCAGCGCTCTTCCCCCTCGCTCTGTTTGATCGGAATCCCCGATACCTCCCGTTCTGAAACGGGCCCCCGCGGCGTTCGCGGTAATTGGCTGACGGACGCATGATTGTAATTGAGTACACACAACCACGGTAGCCGAGGTTGGTCCGGTCAACGTGCTTAGTCAAATGAGGAAAGACGGTCAAAGTGGGATATTTTCCTGTCTAATTGGTTTCGGCAGTGTTACCCTCGAGTGAGCGCCTCGCTCCGCTGCATCACCGCCGAGCCAATGATCACACCAAAGGAGTGAAATATCGCCATGACACGAATAAATAAATGCTTACAGATAACATATTGTTGGGCAACCGGCCTTCAAAAAATAAAAAAAATAAACTTTTTGCTAGTATTCTCTGTTCCCATTGAGATGCATGTTTGACTTGTAGCCAGTATTGAGTGCCTCACTTGAAAAAAGTTCCTTCTCCCTGAAAAGTAACTGAGTTAGTAGCTTAGTTAGGGCATGATAAAAGTAACTAGTCAAAGAATATAGTCAGTATATGTCAAAGAATTCGGATCCTCCCCTCCCCACTCTGGAACTTTAAATTCAACTGTACGTTCAATTATTCATAATAAAACTGAACACTGAAGATGTTTAATTAATGAAATCGAAACCTAATAGAATGAATTATTAACACAAAACATTGCATACTAATCAACACTATTTTAACGCTGCGGTGGGGGAGTGTGATTCAAACCGATGTGGAGACACACTTTGCTCCCGTCACGATCGTACTTCACGTTTAGCTTCTCGCCTTTTAGCTCAGCGAGGGAAAACTAATGTCTGTGCATCCAAACGTCACCTTTGAATTATCTGGGCTGGCCACTGCTGCGCGTGTCGGTCTTGATCGCTGATGTGTGTGTGTATGTGTGTGTGTGTGTGTGTGTGTGTGTGTGTGTGTGTGTGTGTGTGTGTGTGTGTGTGTGTGTGTGCGCGTGTGCATGCGTGCGTGCTTGCGTGCGTGCGTGCGTGTGTGTGTGACCAACACCCACCCAACTCTGCCTCTGGCTCACCATGAACTTTCTTAGCCAATCATCATCCCTTACATGGTTGTCCCGCCCCCTCCTCTCCCTCGGAAAACACTCGGCTCACCGCGATGAAAACAGCTTCACCTTGATTATCGTAACGCGTCGCAATTTTACTGTCAGCGGTAGTAATGGCATTGTAGCGATTGAAACGCGAACTGTCTAAATTACTCGTGACTGGAAAAAGCGACGCTGCTAGTAACGCCGTTTATCTGTAACGCCGTTGTTCCCATCACTGCGTGTGACTGCAAAACTGAAATTAGTCATTTTAGTAGACTCCTATGTAACGACTTAACAACAGAGACAATGCCTAGTTTGATAGGGGTGTAAAGATTCATCGATTACATCGACGCATCAATTTACTTCCCTACGATCCGACTGCATCGATAGAGCCTCGGCAAGTCGTCCCTCACTGACGGCGATATCGCTATGAAATCGATTTACAAGGTCAAAAATCGGCCATATCGATTACTAAGCGTTTGCACGTTGTATTGAAGCACGACAACGTTTATTTACTCGTATTTTTATCACTTCTAATCGTAAATTTGCTGGATTCGCAAAACATTCTGCTCGATTTTCAAGGCGGATTAGAAGTCATGTGTGTGGAAACACTTTGGTTCCTGCAGAGAAGGAGATGTTGTGGACACGTCGCTGGCTGGCTGTCATCTGTATTTGATTTGTAAAGGCCTATCAAAAACAGCGGCAACACAACAAAACTTCCAACCACTTAGCAAGGCGGTGTGGGATTACAAACCGCGCAGCGGCAGAAGCGGCGCGAAGTAACGTTAACGTGAACGTTGGCTGGGAAGAAACGCTCAGCTCTCACCAGCATGTTTGGAGGGAAATTAGGCCAAAACTCAACTCGGGGCTCAGTTCATCACTCTTTTTTGTCCCTTGATCAGCAGGTTCTGAACTTGTGATAATTAGTATTTGATAAAAGGTGAATGTTTTTGCCATAAATCGTTGTGTTCACTTATTTATATCCAAAATCAATTAATCCAAGAAAAAAGCTCCCCTGCAGTGTCAGTGCACAGTATTCAGGTGTGTATTTCACAGTCACACTGGTTCAGTTTTTGGCAAAAGAAAAAAAGGTACTGAATCAATTTCCAGCCCTTGAATCGAATCCAATCGTATCGTTCTGGATGAGCCAAATATCGTTCCTGAATCGCATCGGAACCAAGGAAATCGATATGAGTCGAATCGTAAAAATGAGCACCAACACTGTTTGGGTTAGCGGGCTAACTTGAGCTGACGCGAAAACTAAATATCTCAAAAAGCATAAAAACAGTAAATTGGTTTGCTAGCGTTTCAACTAAGATGTCTGCTGAAGATGCTAAGATGTCTTTTTTCATGGGCAAATTTGGCTAATAAATCTGCAAATTCCACATGTATTTTTAAGCTAGTAGCGCCAGATTACTGACCCGCCAGTGTTTTGTCTCCTCTGGCTAAGTGACTCCACCATCATATTGGTAGCAGGATTTAATTCTGGTGTCCTAAATTAGCATTAACTGTCTGTACCATCTGGGTTGAGAAGAGACAACACCCGATGACGCTAAGAGCTTATTTTGTGATAGTTGCAAAATGAACTGCTTGCTTAAATTTTGTGCTCTTTATTCTCAATTGATTCATTTCACATCAATATTTTGGGTTACTGGTTTTTGCTTCAGCACAAATTCAATTAATACAACACTTATTATTGCTTATTTAGAGATGGCCGGGCTTGAATTTGGAATACAAGTAAAGTGACAAAAGAAGGACCCTCTTTAAAGCACAGACCGCTACGAAAAGTAATATAAAAAATAAATACAGTTTTCCCATTTCACAGATCTGCCAAGAATGTATCGTATTTTTTGGGGGGGGGTTTGGCCCATGTTCTACCCCTTGAAATTTGGCTCAGTGTGTTTTTTACATTATCAAAATGACCTGGGTAAAAAAAAATAACAACAAAATGGTTCAGTTTGTCCACTCTGGGACACCAGAGATGCAAAACACCGGCTTTCGAAAAGGAAAACTCGCTCCTTCTGCAGAAATAAAGGCTCGTCTCAAGCTCATGATGAAGATGAGTTTCAGTTAATTAAACTCTTATGAAAACATCATAATACTTCTACAGAGTAGCACACCCTGGGCTTTCAACATGGATTGGATACGCCCCAAAATGCAGAGTTTTTGAGTCCAAATGTGGGTTTTGCATTTGGACGCCGGAGTTGTTGAACTCTGAAAAGTGACACCCGAAGATCTCCAAGGATTCCCATGATCGGCATCGCACCCCATCATCTGATAAAAAACACAGCGGAGAGGCAACGTGATAGCGTGGACCAACGGAGGCCAGTGCAACCGCAGAAGACAAAACCGGGGGCAGGTTTGTCCAACTAAAGGAGCCGCGAACGTCTAGCAAGTGCACTCAATTCCGAACCCCAACGTATGAACCTGCATTTGCCCGCTTGTTGACTCTCATTTTCTCCCGCCTCCGCTTCCCACTTTTCCAGCCCCGCGCGCTGTGTGTTCAGCCCCCCCTCCCCCCTCCGCTAACGTTCCGTCTCCGCGCGGCTAACATTTGCTCAGCTCTCGTCGCCTCCTCGCCGCTCGCCCAATCCCGCGCCGCCCCCGACTCGACAGCTCGGCTCGCGTATCAGTAGCATTTCTGCCCGGGATTTTTTTTTTAAAAATTGCATTTACATGAGCAAACACGCCGAACGCAGGGTGCTTTCCGAGGAGCACGGAGAGAGATGTGGTTCCACACGGTTGATTGAATTTATAAATCGTGCCTTTATTAGATGTTGTTATGATTATTAGAGGATGGGGGGGGGTGTCCTCGTCAAAATCAGATTTAGATCAGCGAGGATTTTTGGCGGCGGTACAGTCGTCACGTGAATCAGGCGACAATCCTCCTTTGTGCTGCAATTCTTTTTTTTCTGCAAGTGGCTGAACCTGCTGAGAGATTTAAAAAAAAAAAAAAAAAAAAGATATGAATAAAATATGATGAACCAGAAAGACAAAAACAAAAAACAAAAAACAAAAAACCCACTTTGAACACCAAAAGTTTGCGTTAAAGAATCCTGCATTAAACCAACATGAAAAATTCTGCTGTTTACTTCAAGAAATGGGCTTCGTCTTCTCATCACGGCTTTGATCAGGGTGACACAAACACATCCAGAGAGAGGAAAACTGAGGAGAGAGGAAGGGGGGGGGGGAGAAAGGGGAGAAAAAAAAAATTCCTGATTGACAGCTTTAATTAACAAAAGCGGCGAGGGCCCTGTGCACTTCCTCTCGCAGCCTCTGGGGGCCGAGCCGAGATGAGCGATGAAAAACGCCAGAAAACAAAAAAAACCCCGACCTCACAAACAAACGATGCATCCCGCTAGAGGTTGCGTTCATGCTCATGTAGGACTTTTGTTTTTAATGAGGATCTTAGTTGAGTTGAATCAAACCGGACCGCGCTTGATTGTGTACCGTGAGTGTCGTCCGGAGGGAACCGGGGACGCCACGTGGTTCTCTTAAAGCAGCCCTTGTAAGAGGGGGTGCAGCCGTGTTGCCCGCGTCGGCAATGTCTCACCTTTCAAACACGTGAACATAATCAATATCCTGATTCTGCGGGATCGGTGGAAAACACGCCCGCGTCTGCATTTGACCGATTCCTTTCCACAGATAAAGACGCGGCACGTGTGATTGATAAACGGGCATTCTTATGTAAAACCGGACCATTGTAGCTGCAGTGGAAAGATGTAATATTGACTTTGACAGTAAGAATCAGAATCAGAATACTTTAGGGGAAATTACTCTCGGTACAGATTCCCTGATGCAAGAGTATAAGCATAAAGATAAGTAAGGGAGGTAGTTGGGATAAAAAAATTAGTCATCCCTAAATTAGTCAATAGCCTAAAACTCTGTATAAAATGTGCACATGTTGGATATTTTCATATTCCGCATTCCAAACCAGTGCAAGATGACGCACTAACACATGCTAACACACTGAACTCACCTATGGTTTTTTTGGATACTGAAAGAATGATACCAAGTGACCAAAACGTCCTCTCTGGTGCTACATTAACACATTATCAATATTTGCATCATGCAACTGGGGTTTTATGAGTTCGGGAGCCTCTGGTGTGACTCCTTTATGCCACAGTGACTCATTATTGCCTCTTGAGGAGCAGCGTGGTATTACAAGGCAAGGAATCATTTACATACTGCCCCTTTAAATTTATTCAAACTGGGCCAGGTAAAAGCTAAATCTAAAATACCTAAAATAGAAAATCTTGGTCCTTAGCCTGCCTAAATAAGACTGGGAAACAATTTGTAACTCCAGGCATCATAACTCATGCACTCAAGGGTAAGTGTAAGGTATGAGCAGGCTGAGTGGATTACAGGGCAGAATGTTTTTTTTTTTTAAATGCCAGTTATGTCGCGGTTTCCCTTTTGGCAGACGTCCCATCGCCGCTAATACATCTCTCTGAACAGCAGCATTTAGCAGCAGGGCATCATTAGAACAAACAGGCTCCAGAGTGGCCGCGCGCGCGCTGCCCACACGAGGCAGCGCGCCGAAGCACAGCGCCTCTTATCTGAACTCTTAGTGGCTCAGTGATCATAGCGGAGAGCGGGCTCAAGCGGCATGGCGGCGGCGGCGGCGGCGGCGGCGTTCCCCGCCACGGCGTCGGAACCGGAGCAGGAGCGGGGGGGGGGCGGAAATGGCGCGCGAACGCTAGCTGCCGACAGTCTGTTAGCCGGAGTGGGGGGTTTTAATTAGCTATTTGGCGGCGAGCAAAAAAAAAATGGAGGAATTATCAGTGGTTCAAAAAAAAAAAAAAAAAAAGCCAGCTTGGAACCGGACGTGCGAGGCGCTCATTATCTGGTTTTAGAGACGACTAATTTTTTTTTTTTTGAGCATCCTAGCCTACTAATATGGTTATATTATTTTTTTACTCCAAGTGTTTATGAACTGACGCCCGCTTTAAATATCTGGGAGCTCTCCTGGCGTCCGCACCGCCGTTATCGACCCGCTCGGCGCTGTCATGGCCGCGGCCGACGCAGCGCCACGATAAGCGAGGGCTGAAGTTATTAGCCGGCTTTTTAATTAGGTTCTCTCCTTCCACACTGTCTTGTCCCCTGTTGATATTTTTTTTTCCCCTTCCCCTTTATAACGTGGGTGCAGCACGTGGGCCTGATTAATATTTAGATGGAAAGCCCCATATCTTGCCTCAGAGGCTGTTGGCAAAAGCAGCCCTCCCCCGTAGCCGTAGGATGGATGAATGGGTGGGTGGGTGAGCTTCCCCTAATGGCCCCCCCTCCTCCTCCCTGCCGCTGTCGCTCTCGCACGGCAGAGCAGCTTTTGGGCTGCTTGTCGCGCAGCTAAGCAACGCGCGGTTGCGTCAAAAACACCGTAGCGGATGAAATGACGTCACCCATAATCACGGGGTCGTCTGGTGACATTAGGGAAACGTTGAGGGATGACGCAGATGCACATGTTGATATGAAAAGCCAACTCTCAGCGCGGATGAAGCATTGGCGTCCCGCACAGAGCAGGTGAAAAGGTGATGGAGGTGGAATTAGCGATGCCACGCTAGCTCTAAACCACTTTTACTTATTGCATGATACTTATTATTCATTTATCATACAGGATGTTGCAAGGAATGTGTGATTTAGTAGAATGGAAGTTATATTATTTGTTTTTTTTGCATGCGTAATCACTATTTCAACTGATAAAAAAAAAGATGAGTCTAAGTAATTTTTCTTATTAGAGATGATAAGCAAAACCCACAGAGACGCATTAAAAAAGTGTGCAGGGGAATTTTGTTTTTTTTCTTTTTGGAGGGAGGGTTTAGGCAGCCAAAATGACTCGGAGATGGGTTCCGCAGGAATAGCACAAGAATACAAGTGAGGGGCAAATGTATTCATAATAATCTGACACACGTAATCTGCAAATTCTGAGTTGCTCAATGCAAAATTGCATGAAAATAAACTGATGTTTAATGCAGTGGACGTTTGTTTGTTTTTTGCCTGGAATTCCTCATTTGCTGCATCTTTTTGTCGGACAACAACGCGCCGGAATCATGCAAATTTTTGTGCGTTTCCAATTGAAGGCGACACACCACGACGCCGGCTTCCGTCTCAGCCCCAGTAGCCGCTCACGCCGCTATTTGCTGCTCAGGCGTAGTCTGGCGTTGCCGAGGATAACACGGCCAATTCCGGCCGCCTTATTAGATCATTAGAGCATTAAAAGTTTCAGAACCGACGACCTCGCCGCCGTTGTATTAAATCAACGCACAAAGGGCGGCTTTGTGGAGGCTGTTTAAAAGTTCAAAGGAGGAAAGTTGTGCACAGACACAAAAAAAAAAAAAAAAAAAAAAACAAGGTCCCGAGGCTCCGTCGGACGGCGCCGGCGAGAATTACTGGAGCGCGTTTGGAGCCAGCTGAAGCCGGGGGAACATGCCGGGCCTTCCCAAAGCCGGAAAACAACGCGGGCGACCTGGTTTTTTTTTAACTCCAAACGGCGAGCGAGCGGCACCTGCTGCTGCAGGTGACTGCACACACACACACACACACCGATGGTGGCCTCGTGACACCGCAATTAATAAGAGTGCAGAAACTCTCGGCAATCAGTTGTTTTCCCCGCGCGGGTTGAAGAAGCGCGATTCCCAGAATGCCTCGGCCCACCCTGCGGCGGGCGGGCGGGCGGGCATGGGCTGTTAACAGCAGATTTATGTGACGCGGGCCGCCTCGCAGCAACGATCCAGAAGAGAATTACGAGTCAGCTGATAATTCTTTGATCCTCTTGTTTTGGGGTTTATGGCCTGAAACTTGATTCATTCGCTTCGCTCTCGTCGGTGTCGTTTTTTTTTTTTTTTTTAGGGGCTTGGTATTTCACTCGGAGGGGCGTCGGCGCGCTGGTGGCGAGCGCCGCGGTTGCTGACAAGAGGGGGGCCATTAAGGGGTTTGTTTTGTGGCGTGACAGGCGGCCCCGCTGATACGGATCGCGCTGATAATGCACATGGAGTGACGTGGACAATCATATCGGTGTCACGTTAACTGGAATTTTCTGAGAATTTTGCTTATCCTTTGACTGGAAGCGGTCCCCCAAAGCCCTCATTAATAATATTGCTTATTAACAAGGTTGTCATTTTCCGAGTATCTTCAAATGCGAGAATTCCCCAGAATGTGCACAACCCAAACAAAAAAAATTATCCAAGGTAATTAACTATGATATTTGATTAAATATTGAAATTTGCCATAATAATTTACAAAAAAAAAATTCAGTTTTTCAGTAATATTTGCTAATTTATCATGAATCATGTTACCCAATATGATTCTGGATGAAGAATAAACAAAGGTGGCCTGTTTCCTAACTTACAGTTATTTGCACGATTAACTGTTTTAGTTTGAGTTATGAGTGAAAAGGAATTTTGAAATTTTTAACAGTTGCTCACATTAGCACATTTCTCAGAGTATGACGTAGCGTGTTTTTTTTTTTGTTTTTTTTAGGCGTTCCGACGGTAGCATCGATTTTGAAAAAAAAAATCATTGGTTTACAATCACTTCAATTTTTATTAACATGTAAAACATGAGTTGAGGTGGATGATAAAGACATTTGAGGTGAACAGGAAGAGAACATGGCAGTCTTGTGTTTAAAGCCTGTTGCGCTGCCCCCAAGTGGCCACAAAAAATGCATTAATGCCAGTTTAAGATGGCAGAATTTCATCATGATCTTTGTAGTTCGTGTTGCTATGGCAAATTCGCGTTGTATTTTCTAAAGGAAATACTGTTAGCATATTGGTAGATGTACAGACGTACAGCGTAACCATAGAATATAATGCAAAAAAACAATAAATTGGGATTACAATATGCAATAAATTCTCAGGAGGAGTTTTATGTTGAATTTTTACGCAATGTGTTGGACAAAGATTGTTATTAAGACTGTCATTTGTGATGCTGTTGAACTGCACTGGGTCACACTAAGAGGCGTCCTTTAATATTTTGTCACCATAATGCATATGAGCGGAATGACCAAAATATTAGGGACGCCGCTCGGGGACTCCTCGCGAGGGGAGAATTTATTGCAGGGCTGCTGCATTATATTCTATGGTGAACGTGCAGCTGCCATAACGTTGTGGACGTCGTTCTGTGTATAATTGTACTGCGATCGGGGGCACAATGCAAATCCCGATCTTTAAAAGTTATCCCTTTAAAAGAATGAAAGAGCAACTTGCTGCATTAATTAGACCCCGGCCCCAGAACCCCCAACCCGCCCACCGCCCCTCATGAGCAGATGCCATTTAAACAGTCATTCCCAAGTCACAACAGCCCTGAAAAAGTCATGAGCGGAGTCACTGTGAATCCTCATTGCCTCTGACGTCTCCTTGATTTAAATGGAAGACCTGTGTACCTCCGAAGTTTACCAGCATCAAATATAAAACAAAACAAAACCTCCCCGCTCCGGCGAGACCGATTCGCCGCTAAATATTTCAAAAACCATCCCCCTTTTCCCTCCTGCCGGCAATCAGGAAACAATCTTTCCTTGTCTGTCGCCGGCATCTTCGGGGACTCCGGGTAGCGAGCGTGAGCGAAGACGTCTGAATGCGAGATGACTGCTCCAGATCCGATGGTGGATGGGGTGTAGCCGGTGGAGGGAGTTTAATTGGAGACGTGGCTGGCTTCTCCTGCGGAGGGAGAGCCGGGATGCGAGTGGGCTCCCAGTGGCTCGGCGCGTCGCATAACCAGTGACCTAGAAAGGGAACGCTGATCACTCCCTGGAGTTCGGCGGCGGAGGAGGCTCGCTCCTAACGAACACGCATGGCTGGCGTCTGCTTGCTCCGCCGAGCCGAGGCGGCGGAGGCATCGCGGGCGCGCCGGGCCGAGGGGCAGCCGGCGTGACCCCGGTTTGTTTGAGAGGCGGCAGATGCAGGGAGCTTCAGCGGGCTGCGAGACACACACACACACACACAAAAAAAAAAAAACCAGTCCTGTCAATTAAATTACACAGCCAGACCAAGAACTGGATGAGTCACCACGGGGACGGAGCCGGACCTTTAAGGACAAATCCTGACAGGATACGACGGCGGCGGTGGTGGGGAGCTCGAATGGGAGAGGGTTTGATCCTCTACCCTCACCAGACTTTCCCAACGTTATTATTATTTATTGAATCATCAAGGACAGTAAAAAAAAAAAAAAAAAATTAGCTTCCTTAGCTGATCTGTTGGGTCTCTAGCTTTGTTGTGTAGTTTTACATCTATTTGCAGGATTATTTATTTAAAGGGTCGTGCGTGTGTGTGTGTGTGTGTGTGTGTGTGTGGGTGTGTGTGCGTGTGCGTGTGCGTGTGTGTTATTCGTCTCTTTTGGTTTGTTTGGGGTTTTTTTTTCTTTTGCATGTGATTTTTTTTCGGTAGATCAGCTGCTCAGTTCATGAGAGTGAAGAAAGATGCGCATGAGCATTAAAGACTGACAGTGACGCAGCTAAAAATTGTGTGTGTGTGTGCGCGCGCGCGTGTGTGTGTGTCTGTGTGTGACCACAGAAAGTTGTAACTGCAAAACGCCATTCATCGGGAGTGAGGCCTCGTCCATCGGTGGGAATTTTTTTAAAAACATCTACACACCTGAACCGTGACTGAGATCACTAAAAACTGATCCGACGCAGGCTGAAGATGCTCGGAAACACACTTTTTTTTTCAACAGGGAGATTATATTTTTGGCTTGCGATGTAACCGTGTGCCGCGTCGCCTCCAGCCTGCGCAGTGGCGGCATTTCTTCTATGCGTTAAAACATGACTTTATACGGTGGCTCGTCCACTGCAGCGATTACCTACCAGGCTCTCAGGCGTCTGATTGGCCAAAGCGGCTTTAGCGGGAGACCTTGAAAGCATGGTTGGACGGAGATTTTTATGGATATGAGAAATGCACGTGCGTGTGCGTGTGTGTGTGTGTGTGTGTGTGTGCGCAGCCCGCAGAGCCGCTCCCTCACCATCCCTCGGCACATTTCCCGATGATGAGCGACATCTTCCGGCTTTCATGCGACCCGTCACCTCCCGACCAATCAAAACGCAGGGTGTCCATTGAAAACCAATTTTGGTTTCCGAAAGCTGACACGCCCACTTCGAGACGTACCTCCGTGTTCTGCAACATTTTTCAAATCGTGATTCAGAATGCTGTTTAGTTGTACGGGAACATCCAAAAACGTGAAGCCAAAACATCTCCTTCGCTCCCTGGTGCTCTGCTACAGTGGAGGTCATAGAACCCGGCCCCCCTTTATCTTTTGCCGCCCATATACTTTTTTCCCCCACATGTGATTTTTGTCAGTTACTCTTATCACACAGACGAACGTTCGAGTGTTTATTTTTACTTCCGATCGTCAAAACCGAGTTGATAAAGTCAGTCAGCCATTCATACGCTGGCTCCATCTTCTGATAGCTGCTGCCAAAAACCCCAAATAAAAGCGACATCATCCGGCGCGAGATTTTGCCTTTTACCATTTCCATACAGTGGGAGGAGGCGGTGCATATTGGCTGGATTATATTCACTCCGTGTTATACAAATATATCCTGTTGCTCGATGTAACATGTCGTTTTCGTCGTTCTCCTGCAGTTTATTGGCCGTGTGCAAGACTGCTGCCTCTCATCAGCTCAGGTCCAGAACCCCGCCGCTTCACGCTCGTCTAATTTGGTGTGTGTGTGTGTATGTGTGTGTTTGCATATGGAAAATGCATCCATCACATCAGCCCCTCCCCACCCCCCCTTGCCTTTTTTTTTATATTATTGTTTCATTAGCGAGTGGGTGAACACTGGCAATAATTAGCTGTAGAAAAAAAAAATAATGCTGAAAAAAGTCTAAATGTAAAGAATGGGGGGCGTGGCTTGCAGGAGATAATTTTCAGGTGCTTTGTCTTTACCTTCCCAGATTCTGTGTTTTATAATGAGCTGAATCAGAGAGGGTTGCAGTAGTGGTGGGCGAGGGTGGGGGTGAGGGTGGCGGTGGGGGGGGGGTCCTGTTTTTCCCTCCATCAATTAGTGCCACAGCCAAACCAGAGGAGCGCTGCTGATTACCGAACGAGCCGACCAGCCGCAAACCGCTTTGACGGGGGGGGGGCTTCGGCGCGCGCCGCCATTTCTGCTGCTGCAAACTGCAAAAACGCCGCGTATCTGGTGCCGAATATCCGACATGGGGGTTCGTGACATGATTAACAGGGACCGGCGAGCAGAAATCTGTGCTGCAAATGTAGAACCGTGCCCTTTTTCATTCGACAATTGCTGGATTTTTATTTATTTATTTATTCATTTAATTTATTCTTTGTCCGTTCAGGCCCCTAACAATTATTAAATCAAGGTTAAAAAAAACCCCCAAAAAAACACGCATTGAACCTGTGAGAATGGACCACAAATAGGTGATTTGCTTCAGCGCTTATGAGCCAAAAAATATTAACATAATTGTTAACATAATAATGAAAAAAGAGAAAGCAAAGCGTCAAATGTGATGCACTTTTTCCTTTTTTTAAGAAAACTGATAATAGAGCCATTTATAAACAGGCTTGAACAGGTTCGTGGCTGAGATGTTTCGAGATTTTGTCCCTGTTTTTTTGTTATGTTTTGTTTTTTTATTCAAAGAGAATCTCTTGGCCGTCCCTTCATTTGTCTCCCTGTTGATGTGCATCACAGCCTTCACATTAATCACCAGTCTGTCGCTCCTCTCTCTCCCTCTGTCTCTCTCTCTGTCTCTCTCTCTACCTCCCTTACTCTCTCTCCTCCTCCTGCTCTCAATTTATTCACATTCCTCTCTTTCCCCTTCCTTTACCGTGAATCACGCCTAATTAGGCGCTCTCTAGATCTGATTTTCATAAAAGGCTCGGGGGAAGGGTAGATTTCGTTATGACAATTATTTTTCATACGCGGGAGAGGGACAATGCATAAATGGCTATTAGTATTCCGAACCTTAAAGGAAAGTCTTCCCACTTTGATTGTGGAAACACAAAAGAGCCGCTGCCGCTGCACATGTCCGACAACGTCATAGCAACGCAGATAACAGGGCAGGGCAGCGCCGCCGCAGAGTTGGACGCGCCGCCCGGGAAACTGCGCATCAGATTTGACGAGACAGAAAAACGGAAGCTTTGTTTTTATATTTAAAAAAATATATATATATTAAAACACAATTTCAAGCATGCAAAACTTTTTAAATCGTGTTCCGCAGGACGCAGGGTGCCTTTCCACGTGGGGCTGCTGGGGTCCGCTTCCCCTCGCTCGCCGCTGCTGTGCAGTGGGCCGCCTTTTGTTCCAATTAGCGGCGAGCATGTTAGCGAGCGCCGCGCTCCTCGGCGGCCGCGCACTCGCCGCAAACCCGCCCGAAACAAAAGCACTGCGGGTAATTGAAATAAAACGGGACGCGTAATCGTCTGATAAATATATTTCGTCTCTATCTGCGGGATAAATTGGACGCAGACAAAGGGAAAGAAAAAAATAAATAAATAAATAAGCATATGCTCCGGACACACGCGCGCACACACACACAAACACACACATGCACGAGCCTTGAATAAATGAGTTTTTACATTATTCAGAATGTATGCGCCTTTCGTCCTATTAGGAGCAGCAGCACCTAACAGCCTCGGGGTGGATGCAGGGGATGAGAAAACAT
>CAAKHG010021781.1:0-12215 GCA_901007715.1 Dactylopterus volitans
GATCTCATTAATAACCCAAAGTGAATGGTAACACCAGTCAGGAGGTTTCTCACCCTCTGAACAGCGACTTTTTTTTTTTTTTTTTTTACAAATGACACACAAAATACAAAAGTATTTTTTTTAAAATATGTTGCCATAAATAGACAAAATAATGATTTACAAAACATTAACACATGAAATATTGAAGAGGTATTCGATGATAAGGTAAGAATTATCTCCCCTCATACAGACAACCTAAACCTAAAACCTAAAACAACCTCTTAGCTCAATCATGATTTGTAACAAATACTAAAGGTACTGAGTGTATACAGCTTTTCTTTTTTAAAGTGCAAAGTAAAGATGAAATTGCAAGAGGTCTTATGACTGAGCCCTGAGGAATGCCACTCTGATTGTATACGTATGTAATATTCTTTCGGGATACATGATTCCTTACTTTGGAGTGATGACGAAGAAAAACTGCGGGATTTGAATACCCCAGTGACGAGTATAAAGCTACAGATCGGTTATCAGGTGAACAAGGCACCACAGCCATTAGGAAGCAGTAACTTCTTTTTTTTTTCCCTCGGGGGAGAGATTTATCCCAAGGGACATAGTTTCACCTTAAAAACAACGCTCTTTCCTACAACTTCCAGACTTGAGCAAAATTCAAGTGAACATAAACAAAAAAAATTTAATAAAAGCTCTGCTCTGCATCCTCTGCTAGTGTTGCACAAGTGGGCATCACAGGGGGGTGTCCTGCGTGTTGTTGCCCACTATAAAGAGTGCAGATGGATCTTTGCCGCTGCTGCTTTCTCCTCTGTTTTTCAACCTGCTGGATTGACTTGTTTCTCCCCGAGCGCCGCCCGTGCTACCGTTTGAGCTGCTGCTGCTGCTCCTCCTCCGGCTCGGCTCCGGCTGAGGCGCCTTCTCTGGTTGTGGTTTGGCTTTTTTTGATCTACCTTCTTTCGGTTTGCTGGCAGGCGACTTCCCGTGCTGCTGTGACGTCTTGTTGCGAGGAGGTGGTTGGACCGATGGCTGCGGTTGGATGGTTGGCGGGTTGATGTGGGCGTGCTGTGCTGTCCCGTTGTTGACGACCACATCTGTTAGGCAGTCGTCATCGGTCTGTTCCTTAGCAAAGTTGACAAACACCTAAAAAAATATGAAACAGTTTTAGCTTGGTTAGCACATGAGCTAATTATGGTCCGCTTCCCAACGTCTTATTAGTGACAGATTTTAGCTTGCATGCTAACTCATCTGGTAGCAGCTCAGGGTTGGCGTTACCGTTTTTTGAACTACTGGTTTTGTTGTGTTTTGGGGAATTTGTGCATTAAGGAACGTATTAAGACAGCATCTATGGTCATATGAGTCAAACAAACATCCGTCATCTTTGTAATGATCTAATAATAAATTAGAATGACCCCTGTAGAGTGCACACATCCACCAAAGACAAGGCCAACCGCCACTGCAACGTTTGTCCGTGTTTACATTCATAAACATTTTATATCTTTGTAATTTCTTCCTTTTTGGGCACAATTGTTAGATGTACATGTGCAAGGGATAAGCGTGCATATCTTTTAGGGTATTTTAGGGTACAGTATTTTTTGCTCCTCTGAGCAAATGAAATTCCGTTTTGGACTATAAATTGAATTCGATTTTGTGGCAGGTGACTTCTGATCTCAAAGTCAAGCTCCTTCAAGACTGATAGAAATGTTACCAAACAGATAAACTTGCTCGTGTGTTTCTCACCTGCTGGAAGTAACAAAATCTTAGGAATCGATCTAGAAATCTACCAGCGCCATTTCCCCCAAAACATTCTTCCCCCGAAAACGTCGGCAGAACGAAAACCTGCTATAAAATGGCGTTCCCGTCCCAGATCACCGCAGATATTGCCATTACCTGGTCCAGGGTCGTCTGTGAAACAGAGAAGTCGACGATGCCCAGCTCCTCGAAGTTGTTGGCCAGCACGTCAAAGACGCGAGCCAGGCAGCAGGCGTGTGAGGGCAGCTGATACCGCAGCACGTTCTGGTGGCGCTCCTTCAACTCGATGCTGGGAAAAGACCTCCTGATGTAGGTGTCGACAGGGCACGCGTCTGCGTCTGCGTCTGCGTCTGCATCGGATTTCACATCTGCCAGGCGGAGGATGACGGTGTAGCCATCGCCAAACCTGGAAAATTTAGTATGCGAGGAGACATTATTTATGATTTATTTCTACTGGAATTTGCAGAATAATCTGATCCACTCCCACTCATCATGATGATACTTGGTGAGGCCCTAGAGTAATGGTGCTGTTAGTTACGTTGATGGCTGGTGCTGCATTGTTTTCTCTAAATTTTAGCGCAGAGTGATAACTGTAATGCCTCGTGTGCAGCTTATACCAGAGCTGTTTAGCTAGTTCAGGATCTTTTTCCCACTTTTTGAACAAAATGTTCATGTAATATCTAAAATGACTAGAAGGGTTGCTAACAATGCCAAGGCCAGTGTAAAAGTACAGAATTTTTTTTCTTTTATGTTAAATAGATTAGTCCAAAATGTTATTGGTTCTTCTTTGGACTTCCATCAACTCTTGTGAAATAAAGTATTTTTTTTGTTAATTTCTAATTACAAACAGCAGATGTTGGTTAAAACATCCTTGGTAAAGATCATAAAACTTACACAAAAAAAAATTTAGCTCTCTTTGCTAAAATTCTATTAGGACCTTTGGTTATTTTTTTGTCTACAACAACTGAAGTGAATCAAACCTTGGAAACAGATACAAACACTTCCTACGGATGTCTAACAGGCCTCCTGTCAGTAAGAAGGCAGTGTTGGAACAGACTGCGTGACTGCACCCTCTGATTATTTCTATGTTGTGCTGCAGGATGTCACATGTTACATGTTGAGATGACGCAAAACATGCAGACAGAGATGAGGCAAAAGCGTGGTGTGATGGTACCTGTTCTTCAGGTGTTGCACAGATCCAAGACACTGGAACCTGCCGTTGACCATGATGGCCATTCTGGTGCAGAGAGCCTCACATTCCTCCATACTGACCATACAGATGTGTAGGATTAATGCAATTGTGTTTTGCACATTGAATAAAGCAGCGCATGTATAACAGAAAAAGACAGTGATATTAAATTACTGTTAGATCAGTGCTCGTGTCTTTTTTTTTTTCTTTTTTTTTTTTTTTAAATCACAGCTGTGGATTAGATAGAAGTCTACTTTTCATAGGTACGTATGATAGACCTAACATCGCCTCCTACCTGTGGGAGGTGAGAACTACTGCTCTTCCCTCTTTGGTGACGCTGAGGATGCAATTCCATAGAAACCTTTTAGCCTTTGGGTCCATGCCAGTGGTGGGCTCATCCTAACAAGAATCACAGACTTTTAGTGGGCCGTTGTTTTGAGAAACTATAAATTCTTTCTTCTGTATGTATTTTGTTGTTATGTGTTTCACATAACAACAAAAAGTCATTTCTTTTTCTCAACACCTGCATGACATGATTTTGATTTGATGAATGTGAGTCCAGTATTCACTGACCTTTACCTCTGATTTCGCTAAACCATTAGCTGAAACCTGCTATAAAGTTTCAAAGCCAAGTGAGGCTTTCAAAACGCCAGATTTAAGGCAGCGATTAGTGAAGTGTGAACACTACAGGGATGTGGCGACTTTACCGCCTGACGGTGAACAAGTTAAATCCTCACCAGGAATATAGCAGGCGGGGCCCCAATGAGGGAGATGGCGGTGGAGAGTTTCCTTTTATTGCCTCCGCTGTAGCCTCCAGCCTCCCGCTCAGCGTACTGGGTCAATCCCAGCTTCTTCACCCCCCACTGAGCCACCTAAAGGACCAAAGAGAAAATCTTTCAATGTGACACCCCGCACAGCTCCACAAAATCAAAGTCAGGTGTCAATGTCGGTCCTGCTGGGCGTGGTATGGAAAGTATCTGCTGATACTGGGATTTTAAAAATGCTCCAATTTGCAGTATTTCTACCACCTTGTCCAACAAACTGAATCTCATAACCATTTAATTTGAACACAGTAGCTGAATGCCCCAATGTACATTTGCACATTTAACTCCCGATCTTTTCTTGTTACTTGTGCTTTAATTTTAGGGTGAACTGTTCCTTTATGTACCTTAGTGACAGACTCCTCTGGAACCCCTCGTAGACGCGCGTAGAGCTCCAGATGTTCCCGTCCTGTCAGCAGGTCGCTGATGGCATCAAACTGTGGACAGTAGCCCATCAGCTGGTGGACTCGCTCCATCTCTGTCAGGACACTACGAAAAGGCAGAAAAAGACACTGACACTTGAGGTGCACCGACTGATGTTACATCTTTATGAGGCGGCAGAGGGTGGTGGAGAACATACGCACCTGTGGCTATTGAGAAAAGCCTCTCCAGAAGAAATGGGTGTATCTCCTGTCAGCATGCGAAATGTGGAAGTCTTCCCTGCTCCGTTCACCCCGAGCAGCCCAAAACACTGGAGGAAAGAAACACATATCATGATGCATGAAAATGATTTATCCTCATATAGCCGTCATCGGCAGCTGGGACCTCCCTCGATACAATGTCAAGTTATCTATCATTGAAAGTAGCTAAAGTAGTAATGATAATGTAAGAAGAATGACAACATCAGAAAGTCACATAAAGGGTCAGACATTATGTTGGGTAAATGCTCCATTTGGTTAAAATATGTGTCACCTCGCCACGAGGAATCCCCAGACAGAGGCGATCCACCGCCGGCTTCTTGCCTGCTTTATAAACCTGCAAAATAAAGTACCATTTATTACCATGACAACCAGGGATTCGGGATTAGATATCCATAGTCTCTTAGTTAAAGATCAGCTGAGGAGGTTTTTCAAAGTTGTGTATGTGTATACAAAAAGCTGTTGCACGAAAATGACACACACGATAGTCGACTGGAATAAAGAAAACTCGACACAAACATTGCTGGACTTGGAGGAATTATTAACAAATAACTGCACCCAGTTTGATAATCCTGCAAGGGTCACCCATGCGTGCAGCCATGATATATTACAGCTCGACAGTACTTTTATTCATCAACACTGTCTGTGATCACAAGAACACAACACAACACACATCACCATGTCCTGCATTGGCCCATGTAGGTACTTGCAGTTATTTTTCTGCTACCACAATCTAGAATTGAGTTCCTCTTTAAATAATCTTTGTCAGTTATTTTCTGATTAAAAAGGAAATGTTTTGGCCACAGCAGGATTAGTGAGATAGTTGATACACAGTTGAAATTTTTTTTTTTTTTTAGGTTTCTGTGCTTTTTCTACCTTGCTCAGGTCTATCATGGCGAGGATGTCGGCCCGGGCTTGGCCACTTTTAACCCTCTCTCTCTCCCTCGCCACATCCTCATCTTCTGAACCAAGAGGGGGGATCTCAGGCTCAGCCCACCACCGCCTGAACACAGATATATAACACCACAACATTTAATATAACAATTCATGTGGAGATTGAGAAATGTCCTGCGTCACATCTTGGTTACAATTCCGCACCACCATCCATCTCTTAATTAATGATTTCAAACAGCGATATAAGTAGACGTATTTCATGTTCAGTTTCATTTAAGTGACACCCACAGCAGCTTACAGTAAATGTAAAAATAAGCTTAAATTCCTACAACATAACCTGCCCAAAACAGTCAGAGCCGCTGAGCAAAGACAACGGTTACATTTGCAGAATGATCATTTGTGGTAGGCAAATGTTCGGGGGAAAAAAAAAAAAAAAGAGTAGGAAAAGCAGGAGACAAGTTTTGAATATACCTGAAGCGAATGAAGAACTTGTACTGAAGCAATATGGTAAAAATGAAGAAGATAACACCCTCTGCTGCCATCGCAAACAGATTCTTCCCGACAAAGTCCCACTGAAGAGGGTCCAGGGTCTGTTTGGCACCTAGGGGAGGAAGAAACCCACAGAGACATTGCTGGAAACATTTCATCATGTATAGTTTTGCCACAGTATCATGTGTTTACAGGTGTATGCCTTCACTAACAAGTGAAGCTGGAAATTACATCCAATTCTGTCTATGATATATGTAGTCAAGACTTTAAAGGAATTGTATCAAATAAATTAAGTGTACAATATCATTTTATAATCTGAGCATGTGCTATTTGTTGGAATGTTTTGTCACTATTAGCAGATAACATTGAATCTTGAGGCAGGAAACGTGTTTTCTGAGGCCAAAGTGACGTTGACCTTTGACCACCAAAATCTAGCGCTAAGCTAATCGAGCTGATGTTTGTGCTCGACTCGATGACGTTGGTCAGGCCGTCATGAGATATCACGTTCAGGAAAATGGGGCATACGTATCAACACAAAAGCACGATGGCTGCGGCCACGGCTGCTGCCGACGCAGTGACATAAAAATGCTCATTGATGTTGTAATTAAAAACCACACTTGTACAAAAGAGGGTCTAACAATTTAGATGTAGCTCTGAAATATACAGTGCAACCTGCAGTGGAAAATGGCAACAAAGAGAAAAAGAGAACATTTCTGGATTTTCATGGTACAATACCCTTTGAAATTGGAATACTGAACACAAAGTTTACATTTATTCACGTTACATACACAAAAGTCACTCCACGAGCTACACTTGTACTATTTAATCTAGTCCAGTACAACATCTCTGCCATAAATCGTGCCTTTACAAAGCTCATAATATTTAATGTTTACTTAACACTGCCAGGAGGTATTACATTAACCATGTGCTGTGTATCACCGAGGCTGCAGTTTGCAGTGTTGTTGAACTGGACTGCATCGTATGAGAAGCATTTCTAATATTCTGGCCTTCCCATTTACATGCATGAGACAGGCAAGAACATTAAAAACGCGTCATAATATCGTTCATACCAGCACAAAACCACCATCCACTATGATCTCCATTTCAAAGACAAAGTGGAGTTATTAGCTTTCTGACAAAGTTAACAAACCTTGGAATATTATAACAATATTAAAACAAACGTAGAACTGTTGTGATGGTGTATGGTGTACAGGCAGACCTACTAATATGGAGAGTTAGTGCATATTCAAAGATCTCTACCCAGTCTCTGAAAGGCGTCTGCCATGGCCTGGTTCTTGGCCATGTCAATGAGGCCTCGTCCCAAGCAGAAATGAGGGAAGATGAGGAAAACCTTCTTCAGGATCCTGTTCACCTCATTCAAATGCTGGAGAGAAGAAATAACCAAGACATCTTTAAGCAAAAAAAAAAAATAATAATAATAATAACATGACTTCAATAATTACAGGGATAGTTACTGCTCCACATGCTGAAACACAACTTTATTTTTCTTTTCTTCAACTGAAAACTATTTGAAAGGTTGATAGTATACATTCTGAAACTTGGTGCAAGCTGTACCTCATCAACAAACAGCTCCAAAACGAATGTTGCGATGCTGCCATTGATTCCGATGAAGAGGTTGATGGATGTCAGAACAACATAGGCTGTGCTGGGAACGGTGAACACAAAGGATGCTGGGTACATCAAGGGGGTGATGGACCACCTAAAATGAGTGATTAGATTATCCAATGAGACGGAGACATTACTGTTTTTTTTTTTTTTTTACAGCCCATGATCCAGCTGATGGAGTGGGACAGTATAGTCTTTGTCTAAAAAGAGGCACAATTCCACCATAAAATGTAATTCTGTGTCTAATAAGATAATTCGAAGATTTACTGCCTTGTGGGTGCATGTCTCTGCCAACAAGATAGATGCAGTTAGTTCATCATATACTGTATTTGTGTGAGATGTCATAAGCAGCATAGGAATTCTTGCTTAAAAGTCAGCATGACCTTTGACCACCAAAATCTAATCAGGTCATTCTTGACTCCAAGTTTACGCTGAATGTCAACGAAACATCCTCAAGGTGCTCATGCCATTTTGTGTTCACTGGAACAGGACGGATGGGCGGATGTAAGCAAAACATTATGTCAATGATGAATGAGGGACATAAAATGAAAAAATTTTTTAGAGCAGTTCGGGAGTACAGGAAAAATTACAGGCTCTGAAATCATAATTATCTTTGGTGAGCCAACAGCAGAGCTACTGTACATTCAAACCAATAAAGAGCATATCCATGTGAAGCAGTTGATCCTGGGGCAGGCGAACATACAACTATGATCACTGAGTCTGCTCAGATATGATGGTGCATGAATGCGGTCAAGAAACGGCGACGTCGGAACAGACCCGTAGAGCAGGAGGAGCAGGACCAGAGCAGGCAGGTTGGTCTCTGAGACGTACGACTGCTGCTGGAAACTGATGAAGATCAGCACCACCAGGGTGGCCGGGACGGTGTAGTTCACCTGAAACGATGACAAAACAGAATTTCAGGCAAATGAGGAAGCCCTTGTACGTGTGAACAGTTAATTGCTTTCCGCGGAGAATAAAGAGATCCAAGAATTGTCTGTGACTGGTCTGACACTGTTTTACACAGAAAAGTCTTTAGATGCTGCTAATTTTCTTCAGGTGGACCATTGGACAGCTATCAGACTAATGAAGGAGCTGCACTGAAGGATGATGAAATACAAACCTGAGAGTTTGAGCAATATAAGCATAAGCTTAAAGGATTATCAGGCAACAAAACTTTGCAAATAATTTTCTAAAACCATGAGGCAGTAATTTACTACTCCGGATAGTGGTGCCATCATTTCCATTTTCTACGCTGATGACTGCTAGATTAAAAAAAAAAAAGCCATAAACTGAGAGGAGTGTGTTCCTGCATTTATTTGATGCTGCATGGCATCCCCTTTGCACCACAGGAAAATGTAAACTGGCCTCACTGAAAAAAATGAGGTCCTCATGACAGGCAATGAAGAAGTAATTTACAAGCTGGAATTTAAATTTGATTATCTTCAAGTATGTAGGTAACATTATAATTTAGATTACATTTAATGATTTACAGTGCTACATTTTTTTTTTTGCAGGAGAAGGATGTAATTTCAACGGACCGGAGATGGAAAGTGTGACAAAGGTTAAGTTTTAACGCACATGAAGTCACAATGTGCGGCTCTTGTCAGCCTCAAATGGTAACCAGCATGAACTGCACCATCACTGACACCTTCAACATAAATGCTGGTTGCTCTTCTGCTGTAATACTTAAACCCTTCACCTCCCAATCAACACAACAGGACAATTTGATATAGCTATTTCAAAAAGGAACACTCTTGATGATGTAAGAATACTGAGTACTGACCATGTCCCAGGTGAAGTTTGCCAGCCAGTAGAGGACCGGCTTGACCCCGCTGACAAACTGCAGGTGTTTGGCCTTACTAACTCGTTCCTCGATTAGAAAAAGGACAAAGCTGGCCGGCACAAAGGACATGGCGAATATCACACAGATCGAGACCAGAACATCCACTGATGTGGTCATCCTGAAAAAGAAAACACACACGGCCAGGTGAACACACACAAGCATTAAATACACATTGAGTCAATCTCACTCAAACGGCTGCAAAGCTGTTCTCTCTTTTTCACTTCTGATTTCCGACCTCTGGAGAAATCAATTTTTTTTAATATAAATATATTTCAGCTCATTTACTACATGCAGTATCACCACTGCTTTACATCACTGCCATCCAGTTTTCAAAGCATATTATTATGCTGAGCAGACTTTTTTGTTAACTGACTGGGGCCGTGGTTAAGAAGCAGCAGTTTTGTAACCGGACAGCAGAGACTAACATGGCCATTTCTGTGAGTTGCTCCTTGGTGAGGTTGAGCGGGTGATTGTAGGCAGTGATGCCGTATCTTCTCCTCTCTGGACCGGGGGGCAGGCTGGCTCTCAGCAGGCCGTTGTTCATCACGTTAACAAATGACACCATGGCGTGCCAGCCTTTGTTATTGTACCACACCTGTTTACACCGCAGACAGAGAGAGAGAGATGGGGGGGAGAGAGAGAGAGAGGGAGAGAGAAATTTTTAATTATCATTTGTTAATCCCACTCTAAATTTTAGCTAGTTGTGGACAGGGGGAAAAAATACAGCTGCAGAACACAAAATACATCATTACATTATTTTTTAGTCTGGATCTGTCTTAAAGCGTTAGACTCCGTCAGACGACATCATTCCCATTGTCCTGACATTCTGAATAATATAAATTCACATGGCATTAAGGCAGTCAGGTCTGACCCTAAATACACCCTCTCTCTACTACGTTTTCATCCAAAATACACTTGCGGGAGCTCTGTAGCACAAATCACAGCTTTTGCTCAGAAGCGTCAAAACAGCACTTTCTTAGCGAAATAAGCGTCCAATTAAACATGTACAGCGTTCCTTGCAGAGAAAGGGTTGCTTTAATGATTGGGAGGAAATCAGAGACAGATTAAAAGCACGCAGGTTTACCTTGACATTGTTTTGACTGTTTAATCCTCCCAAGAAATCTGGCAGTCTGTTTAGGAGATGATCCAGGGAGGTATTCTGTAGGGAACCAAAAAGCATTAGAAAACATTCGGGAAGACAGCTGGGTTGATGAAAGCAGCTCTGAAGCTAACTGTACCTGTCCAACTGGATAGCGAGTTCTTATAGCCATGACTGAGTCTTGGACATGATGGACCTGAGATAAAGTCTGGGTGGCACTGCCCCCCAGGGAGAAGCCCCCGTACCTGCAACACAATTGTTCAATGTCTAACGACTACTCGAAATTCTAACAGTTGGTTTCGGGAGTTAATGCAAACAAATAAAGGAGCATCAAATCCATAGAATACCAGCATGCACTGCAGAAAACAGGTTTTGATAACAGCTTCTTACCGAAATTCATTCACCCACTTCTTGGTTTTCAGGCTGTTGATGGCACAAGGGTGAAACAGTGAATGTGCGAGGAAACATAATTTGGGTTTTTGTCACATTATCAAGCTGCTTTCTGTGATAATTTTGTTTTTTTTGAATGCTGTCAAGTGTAAAAGATTCTGCATTCATCAAACCAAAAAAATAAACCACCCGTTCAAAATGGAACTATCAGTTAGGTTATAAATCAATTAATCAAAGAATTTATAAAAGAGTCAAAGAGACTGGAAGAAGATTTAAAGCATGTCTGATTGCAGTGACTTTTTTTTTCCATCTCTCAGAATTTTAAGGTAATTACTAAACTCATAGTATTGTGTTTATTTATTTTTTTAAACTTTAACTTGATAAATCTGAGGCAAAGGTTTAAAAGCTGCTACGTGAAATCCAAAAATGTAAACATCAAGTGAACAAAAATGCTATAAAGAAGGGTGATAGATGCACTCAAATGTACTAAACAGGAACTAAACAGGTACCTTTTCTTGAGGATTTGTGAGTAGGTTTTCACTAGGTAATCTGAGATGTTATAATTTGTCAGATTTTGGAGGACATCTCCAGTCAGCCTCTTTATCTGAAAAACAAATTAAGATATGCTTCAGTATGTTCCACCATGCACATGCAAACATTTGCTAAAACCTTCCAGGGTTGCAGAAAATGCTCACTGAATTTCATATAAAGATGCATTTTCAGTTAAATGATCTCTTATGCCGTGACAAAGATTAGTACACATTAGCAGGTATTGGCGGCGTTCTCAGTCCAATCTTTAATCCCTGATGGTGAAGTCGAAGTCCGCAGGATACTTGTGGTAAACCTGTCCTAATCTTGACAGCATACTGACCTGTGGAGGCGGAAGTCCACCGGCGCCCTGCGGACAGTCTGGCAGCATTCGGCGGACGTCCTCGGTGCTACACTGACAGTCAGGTGAGGGTGTCGCTCTGCTCCAGTTGCCTCTGCTGAACATTTGCCAGGTGGAGTATGAGACCTGCGGCCGCATGAAAACACCGCCCCGCTTCTGCTCACACTCAGGGCTCCTGCAGATGGAGGAGGGAGTGAAGATGTTGGAAACATATTAAAGGCCAGCGGAGGTTCTAGATTACTTAAGAACCCAGCGTTTCATCCTCGAAGATCCAGGGCAAAAAGTACAGAAAGTTTAGTTACCATACATACTGAGCAGCAAGTTCGAGAGAAGGTGCTGATGTTTTTTAACCACTGAAGTTCATCATGTGAATAACTGTCTCTGATTCCACTATTATGCATAAATAATATTTTTTGTGTTGTATGTAAGACCCTGATCTGGAATAATGCCACAGACACATTATGTGTATTACTCATTATCCTTGTGTGTGTGTGTGTGTGTGTGTGTGTGTGTGTGTGTGTGTGTGTGTGTGTGTGTGTGTGTGTGTGTGTGTGTGTGTGTGTGTGTGTGTGTGTGTGTGCGCGCGCGCGCGTTTTCTCC
>CAAKHG010021781.1:12235-29854 GCA_901007715.1 Dactylopterus volitans
TTTTAGTTGAGTGTGTGTTTGTGTGTGTGTGTGTGTGTGTGTGTGTGTGTGTGTGTGTGTGTGTGTGTGTGTGTGTGTGTGTGTGTGTGTGTGTGTGCGCGCGCGCGTATACAGAGGTTGTCTTACGTGCTGTTGTCCTCTTTCTCCATACACTTGGTGCCAAAACCTGGCTGGTCAAGCAGAGCCTCCAGCAGGTTCTCCATGGCCGCTGATCCAGGTGCGTCATTGCTGGAAAAATTAAACCAGAGGTCAGAATAACCATGAAAAGTCATCAAGTGAAGAAAAAAGTTTTTTTTCACACACTTAAACCTTCATTTAGTAGTTGGTTAGTTGTGAGTTATAAGAATCAACTAGAACACAAATCAAAATTGAAATCGACGAGCGTACTTTTTTTTTTTTTTTGAAAAGCTTTACTGATGTAACAGTGAATATTAGGATGCAGGCCCACCTGAAGAAGGTGTACTGTTCTCCATACATCCAGGGCTGCAGCTGGATGGCAGGGTACTTCCCAAACGGGGGTGCGATGAGGCTGAAGAGCAGGGCCACCAGCACAAACACAGCGGGCAGTACAATCTGAAGCACGCACGCACACACACACACACGCACATACATACACGCGCACACACACAAGCACAAAATCCCAGCGGAGTGGCTTGAAACAGGACTAATATTTCAACCATAATCTTTACAGGCAGGTAATTCCACACTGAATCACCATAAAACCATAAAGACTACGTGAAGCTAGCTGCTGCTGCTGCTGCTGCTGGTGTTTCATTATCACCTGAGCAAAGAAGCCCCGACGACTCCTGCGAGCGTAAAGCCAGCGTTTGGTGAAGAGAGCTCTGAGCTGCTGCCAGGTCAGCCACCATCCGGTCAGGGGCAACCCTCCCTGGCCATCCCCGCCCAGGAGGTCAGTCTCCTGTGGCTCTGCGAGCAGGGGAGCATAACATAAGAAATCACCGATGTCTTTGCCTGAAAAATAGCGATCATGTGTTCATGGTTGTCAGCCAGTGAGATGATGAGGTGTTCCAAATTTTGACTGGGAAAACACAGACTAAAAATTGTCGTGACAATGAAAGCGACATGCTCAGTTGTTCGGTTTTGTTCTCTGAACTCTTTCCCAAACTTCTCGGCCACTGAGTGGACGTGATGGTTCACTCTGACTAACATGCTGTTAAAACTCAGAAATGTTTTAATTTTTTTTAAATAGGCAAAATCTTAAGATTTAGTGTAAAAATGTTGGTGGTTCTCAGTGAAATATTATCTTATTCAATACAGAATGTTTGCGGGGAGGAGCATCGCCAAGGAATTGCGACTTCTGTGGACACAAATGGCGGTCAAGGGACGGCGGCACGCTTGATTCCACTGATGTGTTGGTGCAGAGGAAAGCAGCTCTATTGTGACATTACTTGAAGGAAAAACTGATCTTGACTGGGACAGAGAGGAAAGAAAACATGTTCTTAACAGGAGGTGAAAAGACTTCTGATTCGGCCGTGAGATCCTTGGTCCTACTTGTTGATCTCATTAACCTCAGTGACCGCGGAGGAACTGGACCTACATCAGCTGTGTGTTAAAATGCAGTCACGGCAAGCAGCACTGACAGGATCTAATCCCTCTCTTTCTCTCTTCTTCACTTCCTCCATCGACATCCTCTTTGGTCTTTGCACCTCTGCCATCATGTGTGCACAGAGAAGTCTGAGCCAGCCCGAACGCTTTCATGCTTTTCAGCTCAAGTTACTGCGTGAAGTGAAATATCAGGAATTCAGTGTTCAGGGTGGGAATGAGAGAGCCTCCACTGTCCCTATTAAAAGTGAGTTCCCATTATTCTAAGCCAGCATATTTACTTCAAAATATGGACCAAAAATAAAATCACCTTTCTTTTCTGTCTAATTATGATTGAAAGTTGTGGTTTGAGGGTACCTTCCTTCCGAAGCCTTTTCCTTCCTGGCAGCATTATGGCAACAAACAATCAGACATGGAGATGAAATAGCAGACTTACGGTACATGAAACACACTGTGCGATACATACACCAATTTGTTTGTGTGTGGGTGTGTGCACACACCTCTGTCCGGCTCTTCAGCCTGTTGTCCCTCCACACTCTGGCCTGAGGGCTGCAGGCTGTTGGGAGGTTGAGTCTGCGCTTCTGGTTCAACATCCACATCAGTGTCCTCTGCCACTCTGAGAAAAATCTGGAAGTCATAATAAGAGATGAAACATCTCTTCACAAACATAACAATGCACTCTTTTTTTTAATGTGTACATTGAACGTGTTTGTGTGTTGAAGCGTGAAGGACTGAAAGCAACAGGCAATGATTCAACGCTCAAAACTTTTCAACAGTTTCATTCGGGTACACAGGGCAAACGTGGATTTGTTGTTCTGGATTTGTCGCCTGTTCTCTCCACAGGTCACAGGGGCCACTAAAAGAGCAAAGCAGAGGCTTTACGCAGAGGTCAGAGCAGCCCGGGGAAGCTAACTTCCACCTAAATTTATCAGCCTCCATAGATCCGCTATCAGTGTTAATCTGATGCTCATGTTAAGCCTATTATGAGCATGGCTGCTCCACAAATATCCAGCCATCCTGCTGAGATTGCACCGGTGGGAATACAAGACAGATAGTGGGTGCACGACTGAGGCGGTGATTCTGTTACGACATAAACCTACACACACACACACACACGCACACGCACACGCACACGCACACACATGCATGCATACAGCACATACACGCAAAACCAGTAAAGGTCAGCATATAAGTACTTCAGGACCAGGCACACTGATGCGTGTTATATAGCGCTGTTGATTTGCGGCTAGTTAGTTTTAGTCTGACCCGTCAATTTTAGAAATTCCTTCTTCCTCTAAACAGTGGCTGCGGCCTTTGTTTACCTCGGCTGAAGAGGTGACCAAACCCTTTCTGATCACTCTGCCCTTAGAGGCAATTTAATTATTCATGACACCGCCGACGTAAATGTAAACGCTCACTTCCTCCAGCGTGCTGTCTGACAGGCCGTAGCTGCTGATGCCAATCTCGCTCATCCTCTGATCGAGATCAGCCAGGAAGACACCCAGGCTGCTGTTCTTGGCGGCCGTCTGCGGCAGGTTCATCACTGCCTCGCGCCCCGACTCCTCCACCAGCCTCGCACCTGGGATGTGCTGCTGTGCCAGGGAGAGCAATGCTGCCAGGTCTGCGGCGTACATGATGATGAGAACAGAGGTCGATCAGAAAGTGGAGATGCACCAAACTGGACTTAACACGGAATCGTTTCAGTTTAAAAGGTAAACTCAAGTGTTTTAATCATCCTCACATGAGCTGGTTTCCTCGCTTCCCAGCCCAGTGTCTTCACTCATGGATGACTCGCTGTCCTGAAACAAGACAAAAATGTGAGACACGAACTACAAAGAAAATCAACTTGGCTGACTGCCCTCCACACCGTGTAGATTTCCTCCTTCCTTTATGCACATGTTTGTTTTGGCTTATATGTTCTGTGTTAAGAGCCTTAATTTGTGTTAAGAGATTTAATTTTTCTAAGTAATTGATCACAGCTCGCTTGATGCTTTTCCATCATGTTTTTGTTATTCTCTTAAAGTAAGTTTCCCCATCTGGTGATCTTAACTGGACTTAAACTGTGAATCTAACCTTGGTGAGAGGAGGCAGCTTGTTGGTGCTGATGCTGGTGCTGGTGCTGATACTGGTGCTGCTGGGTGTGCTGGTGTCCAGCCCCTCCTTTCTGACCACGGTGAGGTAGTAGCCAGATCCCAGTTTAGATTTTAGAAAGAGAGGTGAGCCGCAACAGCACAGTTTCCCCTGGGAGATGATGGCGATGCGATCGCCCAACAGCTCCGCCTCGTCCATGTAGTGAGTGGACAAGATGAT
This sequence comes from Dactylopterus volitans, assembly GCA_901007715.1. Lineage (NCBI taxonomy): Eukaryota > Metazoa > Chordata > Actinopteri > Syngnathiformes > Dactylopteridae > Dactylopterus > Dactylopterus volitans. The sequence continues at coordinate 16,109 of CAAKHG010021781.1, forward strand.
CGTCCGATCTGTCAGGGACGGGTGGCAAAAACACACTAACTTATTTCCACATTTGTGTGTGTGTCGTAGTTCTCTTCGCAGCGTCGTATAATGTGTCATATAAAAGGACAGACTAAACAATGCCTCCAGTTTTAATTAAATCTAAGTCCTGAGAGAAGAAGATTATAGCAGTCGTTGCAGAATGTGAAAGGACCTAAAGGCTGACAGGACAATAACCGTAAATTGTCCTGATCAAGAGACAATTCAGACAAAAACCTCTGTATATTGTTTCCCATCCCATAAATTACCATGCAAGTCTCAACTAGAATTACATGGTTTTATGCCTACACCAACCAAACCATGTTGCAGTTTACATCCATTTATGCCCGTGATATATAATTCATTCACACAATGAATGAATTGCATTAAATGTCTTAAGAAAAGAAACTGACCTCTGACCACCATAATCTAATCAGTTCGTTTCTGAGATATTGCGTTCGCCAGAATGGGACGGACATACAGACAGGTGGGCAACCCGAACACATCACGAAAGAGCCATAAAAGCCCAGACTCTCAGGTCTACAGCCCACATGTTCCATACCTTTGCGATATTTGAGCAGCAGGTCCCAGATCCCTCTCCGGGAGTAAGGGTCGACACCAGCTGTGGGTTCATCCAAAACAACCACTTTGGAGCCTCCAACAAATGCTATTGCTACAGACAGCTTCCTCTGCATGCCACCTGACAGACAGAAAGATGACTTTTAGGTTTTGGATCAGGAAGAATTTCTCTAAGGTGCATGGTCAAGTCATTATTGCTTCAGTCGATAAATTCGTGAAATCACCGGAGAGGTTTTTGGTCTGTTCGTGTCGTTTGTGCAGCAGGCCGACATCTTCCAGCAGCGTCTCCAGCTCAGCCTTCACCTCGGCTTCAGATAAACCCTTGAGACGCCCATAGAACCACACATGCTCCTCCACTGTCAGGCTGAGAGAAACACACAGGGAGAGAGACTGTGAAAGAGCATGTTTCGAGTGATCGGTCTCTTATAGTTTTTTACTGATCTCATCACACGTTCAGCGGCTAACAAACACAAGAATGAGAAAAGTGAGCCCTCAGGCGTAACCAGTGATTCAGAAAATGATCTCGGAGATTTTTGACAGGGCACGTCCGACATTAGCAAATCTCACATGTCAAACAAGACATTGTGTTGCGGACAAACTCCAAGCGTCCTTCGGATGATGTCCATGTCATAGCGGATGTCCATCCCTTTGATATACACCGTCCCCGAGCTGGGCGGGAACAGGCCAGTGAGGACAGATCTGAAAGATATCACATACATATTTGTGGGATTGTGTCAAAAATGTCAGCCTGCATGAACAGTGGCTCTGTCCAATGAAGATCCAGCGGGCCAAACAGATTGTTACAGCCTCAAATCCAATTCAAATAAAACTTTAATCCGCCCATAGACAAATAACAATGTATACATCAGCGCTGACAATAATGTGTAAGCTCAGCGTCAAGCTCCTACATGGTAGTTGTCTTGCCGGCTCCGTTGTGGCCCAGAAACGAAGTGATTTGCCCCTCGTAGAACTTCAGGTTGAGGTGGTTGACGGCCAGCTTGGCTCCCTTCTTGTAGATTTTCACCAAGTTTCTTATGCTCACGCCAAGGATCAGCTCAGTAGGTTCCGGCTCAATGTGATCTAATGACAGACACATGAAGGAACAAAAATTTGCACCATTTGTGCAGTCAGTGCAAGCTTTAAAATATGAACTTAAGCAGCATATTAATTCTGCTCTTTGGTCATCTTTTTTTTCCCCAAAAGTAGGAAATTTTTCTCAGCCAAAAACATAAAGGCAGTAGTCTATGCGTTCATTTCATTTCGGTTGGATTACTGAAATGCACTCTTCTCTTGCCTTACTCAACAAATCATCGATAAATTTCAGCTGATTCGAATTGCTACAGCCAGACTCACAACCACATGCCACAGGAGAGAATGCATCATCCCTGTTTTAAAATCACTTCATTGGCTCTCCAGTTTAGAATTGATTTGAAAAGCTTAATACATACTTTTAAGGCTTGTTGAGGGTTAGCTCCAGAATATATAGCTGACCAACTGATGTCCAACAAGCCTATACGCAACCTGAGATCCTCTGGTGGGCCACACCAGAGGATCCAGAGGATTTTGGCCAAATGTAAGAACTACATGTGACTGGGCCTTTTCTGTTCGGACCCCTCAGTTGTGGAATGGCTTACCCTTGTGGCTCAGGGAGGGTGACTATTATTACTATTATTATTAACAACCCGTTAGAAAGATAAGCATGTAAGAAGAGATGTAATTTATAAGCCAAATGCTCAAAATACAAAATGCATATATTGTTGTTACAAACTGAGAACCAGCATAACTACAGGAGAGGATCTGGTAGTACGGTGCCCCCTACTGTTTTTGACTGACAAATCCAAGGTGCAACTTTGTTTTGATTTTCACAAATAACAAATTAAAAGAGCTTATTGTAAATCATTGACTTGATCTGTTTTTAGTAGGCTTAAGCTTAGAAAACTACCATTATGGTCTTTTAACTGGTATGAACACAAAAGGAGAAGATGACCAACTGCCAACAACATCTGTATCTGGAAAAACCGTCCATTAAGGGACGTAAATATGTGATATCTATCAGAGAAAGAAAAGAAGAGAAGCAATTCCTCAGTCTGGTACCTTGATCCTGTTCTGCTGGTGCAGGGGGGATCGGCATGCCGGCCTCAAGGGGAACTCCGCCCCAGTAGTTCATCTGGAAGATGAAGTACCAGGGTCTGGGGATCCCATACTCCCCTGGACACACGCACGCACGCATGCACGCACATACATAAGGGTGAATATGAAATAAATATTTATATGAATATGAAATTAAAACACTGGAGGCAAAAACTAAATAAAGGGTAAGTTCTAAAAGAAAGTTTCACTTTCAGAATAAATCTTTTTTGATTCAGGGCGGTGCAATAGTAGTGGTGTATTTATGGGACAAAGGAGAGTTATTTATTCACAGCCCTTTACTTTGGAGCTTTTTTTTGTTTTTGGAGCTTTTATCCAATCTGTGTCTATTTTTTCCCTGCCAGAGAGAGTTGTAATAAAAGAGACTAGTGAGAGTGAGAGTCATACCCGGGAACACAGCTTCGATGTACCAGGCTGCAATAGCGTAGATGAAAGCATCCACGTAGAGCATAGCGATAGAAGTGGTAAAGCTGTACGAGTCTCCCTTCACAGGACTCGAGTGCAGATTGTACCACTGGATCCCCACGCCTTGCTCTTCGTATTGAGAGAAATATTCACAGCCAAACCCGAAGGCCACAGGGGACAGGAAGCTCTGAAAGAGGAAGGTGCAGACCATTTTTAATCTTTTAATTTTGAGTGCAAATTGTTGAGGGGTATTGAAGCTCAAAAACAATGAATTACACACATTTGATTTAATGTTAAGTTTCTGGATCCAATCCATAAATTTATTCTTCCACTGACTCCTGCAAAACACCTATCCTTAACCATGAATTGCAACTGGAAGTCTTTTTGAAAGCTATTACATATCCAATAAAGCAAGAAATCTTTCTGATTGTACTGTACTCACAGCAAGGACTCTGTGAGTTGTGTTGAGGTGGTCTCTCCAGGCCACGCACAGTACGTAGGGCAGGTAGAGGCCAAAGTATATGAGCCCCCCGCAGGCAGCAGCCAGGTTGGCCTTGGAGAAGAAGGTACTGATGAGAAAACACTGCATGATGGTTGCAGTGGCAAACGCCGTTAGGAAGAAAAACACAACAGTCGGGTCGCTGTATGGCAGGATGTCGCCCCACTAGAAAGGAGGAGGGGAAACAAAAGGCAAATATGACAGAAAATTAATATTAGCTGCAGAATTCAAAGACGGCTCAAAACACCAACATTTAGCTGGCCTCTGACCGTACTTACAAATCTGCCTGAAGGCCAATGACAAGTCAATCAAACCCATCTAAAACCAACCACAGTACTGCATTTTATGTAGAGTGAATGGTCATCTTGCCTTAAGTAGAGCGATAAGGAGCACTGCAGACACCAGGAAAGGGACAATGCTGCTGATGAACCAGCTGAACCACAGTGTTCCTGTCCCAAGACCCATAATTCTCATAGTTTCTTTCAGCCTTGCTTCCTTCTCATACACCACACCCTTGATAATCATGGCCACTGAGTAGATCCAGGCCAGAGTCATGAAAAGTGGAAGCGAGCGGTTTAGGACTCGAAGGAAACTGTTGGCAAGGAAGCAAGAATCACAAGGCTACATGTTAGAGGAGCTTTAGGCTTTCAGAATCCTGTTCCAATATGTATATAATCAACGAAGACCCATGACTCACACGTCGTCCACGTAGCAGGGGTACGGCATCTGCTGAATGTAGATGCCAGTTGTCGGTCGAACGCCGGTCAGGACGTGGGTCACAGCCCTCTCCACCAGGTCCTGGACATACACGAAGCCGCCCCAGATGTAGCGCATGTCGCTAAATGGGTCAGCTGCAGGACCAGGATCCCAAAACCTGAAGAAAAAGACCATATAGAGTATATTAACTGATGAAAATTCAGTGGCATCACAATTTTAAGTAGCAACATAAAATTCTTATGGGGAATTTGTTTTTGTTAATGTCATCAGACACAAATACAACATAACAAAATTTTCCAAACCTAGTTAACTAAGTAGCGCTCTTCATATTTGACACTGGAAGTATTAAAATTGAGAACAGATTCGGTTGCATCACAATCTTGACTCAAATTGACTCACTCAGCCTTTAATGATTAATTAATGGACAGGGCTTAAATGACGGCGTAACAGCAGCACAGAAAGCATGGTACTCTTAACGAGAAATGTTCTGCACCTACTCACATAAAACCTTTTTAAAACCGTTGTCCTACTGACTAATGTCAACGAGCTGTGTGATATAAGCAGGATGTACCTGTCCTTGATTTTATTGGTGCGGGTAACATCATCAATGTCCATTCGGATCTTGTAGGTGACGTGGGGTGGCAGCTCAGGAGATGAGGAATTGGGAAGCAAGAAAACCACACCTGCCCAAAACTGCCTGTCCTCCAGAAGCTCCAGAGCCCTGTTGATCAGCTGGCCTTCCGTCTCCAATCCCTCCAGCTTGTTCAAGGAGAAACACTGCAGGAAAGGACAGGGAATGCAAAAGATGTACAGGGGGAATCACAAGAAAGAGAGGCTATCGCACTCACTCCCAGGAGAAGGGTTGCTGATTTCTTTGGGGTGCGTGAAAAGAGTTAAAGACAGCAAAAAGAGGATGGAAACCTCAGTGACTTGTGCAAGAGTGGTGATGGCGTGGTTGAGGTCGTTGTAGATGTCCAGCCAGGTGGGTGGCGCTCCAGGCTTCCGGGGTTCATCTGGCGAGGGTGTCGACAGGAAACGTGCAATCCGCGAGGCTGTCCAGGATGTGTTCTCCAGACGGAGGTTGACCAGCACTGCCACCTCGGGCCGCTTTAGCAGATCCTACACACGCACAAGCACGCACACACACACGCACACGCACACACACACACACACACACACACACACACACACACACACACACACACACATACACCCCATTATAATAGTATACGAATAAACATGCTGTAAAGAATAAACACAAATTCGTCCATTATGTTCAGTAAAACTGCAGATGGTGAGTCAGACCCGCAGCAGCTGAATCTCCACGCTGCTCTCCATGTAGCTCTTGACCCGTGGTCCGACCTCCATCCAGGCTTCATTCAGCTCCAAGAGGATCTGCAGGTCCTGGAATGTCTGATTCACCTTCAGCAGACAGAGCTATGTGTTAGCTTAAATGGATGCATTTCTACTGTTTGCTTTTAATCGTCTTAGAATGAGTGCAACAACAGAATACCCTTCGAATCCAAAAAATATTTAATAAAAATTTAAAACAGAGAGTTCTAGACCTGAGGATGCTGCCATGATCTGGTGTTTGACTGAGCCGCAAAGAGATCCCAGAATATGGAATAGGAAATACGTGTTGGGCTGCCATCATACTATGAAACACCAAAACTGCACTAAGTCCTATCAGTCCCAATTTAAATTAAGAGTCCCCTTAATCGTAGATCAGAATACTTGCGAGTAATGCTTCTACCAGAGCATCATCAGCAAACACTTAGTGTGTTTGAGAGAGAGGACAACCGATAAAAGAAGAGCGAAATGCCGACATGTCTGGTGAATTGGCCTGATCATGGCTCGGGTGGTCGGGTTGCATTCTCATAATTGGAAGGTCATAGGTTCGATCCCCAACTCCCCCCGACTATGCCAAAGTATCTTGGAGCAAGACCAGTTGCCCCCAATGAGCCAGGATGGCACCTTACATGGCAGCTTCCGCAATCGGTGTATGAATGCATTAATGATAATGCAATCTAAGGTAGAGGAGGTGCTACATAAATGCAGCCCATATTGGATTTTAATATCTTTTGGACATAACTCGTACCTCTTTCATGACCTGCTGGACTGCAGGAGTGTCTGGCGTGTACAGCAGTTTTCCAATGAACAGAGGTTTGATTCCTCGCCAAACAATGCGGGACAGGGGGTTGGACTCCAGACCTTGAATCATGCTTTTGCAGAATGGAGCTGCCGGGGATAAAAACAGACCAGAGACAGAGAAGCGTAAGGTGAAAACATACTCTCAGTATGGAAATCAGCTGAGCCGAGCATTTGCCAGATTTCACTATTATAATGGAAACAATTAAATCCATCACGCAATCAATAAGTGACTCAATTGCATCAATCTGCATTATACGTATTATGTGACTCAATCCATCAATCTGCACTGGTGGAGAGACAGTCATTCACACGCAAAGGCTCTTACTGGTGCTGTTGTCCTGGTCCAGGTCTGTGTCCTCTGTGCCGTTTTTCCCCAGGAAGGACTTGATATCATTGTCTTCATACCAGTTGAGTGAAGGGATTCGCTCACCGCCAACCTCAGGGTGACCACACATGATCCTCGAAAAAGCCCGGAAACTCTCTCTGGGCCGCACTGTGCGGTTCTCTGGAGACAGAAGCCGGAGTGCCGTGCTCATGTCTATGAAGCTGGAGAGGGATGACAACTGAGGGGAGGGCAGGTGAGGTGAGAACGAAGGATTTGGAGGACGAGACAGGAAACATAAAAGAGGGAAGAAATGTATGAGAAAGTGCAAAAAATGGACTCCTGGCAGTTCTAATTGAATTTGATCTGTCTGAGAATAAGAAGAAGAGAACATGCGCTATTGTATGATACCAAACAAGCAGCAGCAACAATAATAAAGCCACTATCAGCTACAAGACGCTGTTAGGTTGATTATGAAAGTTGAGGATAAAACGAAAAGGCCATTCGAGACCTGTCTGAACTGGACGCAAGCATAGATGGACATGGAAGACGCAGGTGTTCTTACATCATCCATGATGACAGCCAGCTCCTGGGAGACTGAGGTGACGGCTTGGCTGATGTCTCTGAGGTCCCCGGCGTTGTTCATCAGGCGGTCCCTCTGACGGGGGTGGGGTGGGGTGGGGAGACAGAGGGTCCACTGAACGTTGTGTTGAATTTGTCGGAGAGTACAAGTGTGACAGCGCCACTGCCTCCTACCGTGAAGAACTTGGTAAAGTCGAGCTGAGTGAGGAAGAGGCGCTCAGCTTCCCTCAGGAGGTCGGCTGGCAGGTTGCAGAGCTGGGCCTGCAGATCAGTCATGCCCGCCTCTCCGCCGTCCACCGTGAGAAACTGAGCTAACATGCTTCTGTTGCAAACCAAGTCCTTCAGCTGCATCTGAGCTCCAGCCACAGCAACCTGGATGGGACAGACGGTTATTATGGCACTGCAGCAAATACCAGGCGGGCCCAAAGTACAATGTATGTTGTTTCAGGTGCACTGTACGTCACGCCACTTAATACTTCTACCACTTTCATTCATTTTGCAAATGGATGACACAGTGCCGTCGATACATTTTTACACTTTGTCATCATTTGTGCATAGTGACAGTCTTGAAATTATTCATGATAAATTACTAATTACCTCTGCAAAGGAGTGAGTTTTTACCAAGTCAATTTTCAAGAAACATGGCATAGTGATGAAAAACAGTCCAGGGAAGATCCAAGATTTTCCCCATTTTCTTTAACAATGTGGGACAAAAATACTGTCTATTTCAGTAAATAGTGATCACTGCACAAATGAAGACCTGCGACTTCATTGAAGCAAGAATGACTTTCATATTTATTCTGTCTATGACAACCGTAACTATGCATTATCTGGAATTATCACAATCAGTTCCGCTATAAGCAAAATCTCATGATAGCTACCATGAAGAGTAGGTGATTGGTGTTGGTGGAGGGGAGGTCTTTGCTCTCCAAATGCCCTTCTACTTACATTTTTGAGAGAGAATGTCTGGTACCTCACCTGGAAATTGAGGCGAGCCTTCATCAGCTGATCCACTGTCACAGGCGACAAGCTGGCATTTGTCAGGAGGAAGGTGGAGAAGGACTCATTGGCTCTCAGGTATTCTTTTATTGGGAGATCTGCAGGGGAACATGAAGGTAAAGTGCTGCCCAGTGCTAGAAATAAAAAAAACACTGAAATACAAGTACAAGTCCACAAAACAGTAACAGACTTTCTTAAAAAGACATGCTATTAGTCAGATTACATCTTCAGGTGGAGATATTTTTAAACCAAATTATTTCAGGTTAATTTGTATATTTGAGATAATACACAACATCTAAAACTTGACAAATAATGTATACTTCATATCTCCCGCTGCAAAAGTGCTGCGATGGCTTGTGCTTAGCTATTTTTAGTCTTAGGAAAGCCCATGCCGGTAATTGGCTCCATATCAAAACTCGTACAATCTGATTGCAAAGAAACTCGGCCCTGGAAAGAGAATCTGTCTGGCTGCATTCTGATAAATAATTCATCACCATAAGTTTCATTGGATGAGCTGGCTCACCAGGTGAATAACCTCAAATCGATTAGCCACATTTTCATTATCATCAATTTCCTTATCTTTTTTTTTGGGTATTTGAGTAAACATCAGCGTACTGAAGCCTGCTCAGCAAGAAAACTCGCTTCTCTCATTTTGTGCCACAGCCTCCTCCGGAAAAGCAAAGTCATGCAGGAAGTGCAGTTTGAAAGCTCTAAAAAGTATCGGTAGATCGTCTGACATCTGTCGGATCATTACGACAGGATTTGTTGCAGAACAAAACCCAAGGAGGAACTTTAATTCATACAGCTATTTGCCAGGGTTAGTCAGGTAACCCAATCTGCCCACAGCAAGGAGAAGCTAAACAGCCACTCGGTGCTGCTTTCACTTGCAGCTCAATAGCAGTAAATGGCCACATTCAGCTGGTCACTCGACACCTGCTGCTGTAACTCTTCAGATAAGCCTGGGAACAGTACTGGATAAAAAAATTAAATGAATTAATCTTCACTGATGTATTGGATGACCTTCTGGGACTGGCAGTTGAAAAATGACAGCTCTTTCTTTGTGTCCCAGAAGAAAATAGCGAGATAATAAAGAAACTGCCTTCTTCAGCATAATACGTTTGAGCTTGTTGTGTTGTAACTGCACATCAAAGTACTGTGGTCATCTTGTCTTCCCGAACTCGATCACACAATGACCTTGTTTAAGCAGCTAAAACCTCAACGACTGAAGTCGGGGTTTTGCTGGGTTTCCCCTCACATAAAATGTATTCTGTTTCTTGGAAGGCAACGTTAAAAAGATCAAAATTAGAACACATTGCCATCTATGGTTTAAGAAATAAATAATCTGTTGCTTCCACTGTGTTTCAGTGCAACTGTGTCAGAATGTCACCGTGCTGCTTCAAACCATCGTAAGAGAAAATTCAAATGAGTGGTGGTACTTGGCCAGGCTCCGGGTCTCTCTCCCAGCCTCTGGACACTCTCCATCAGATCCTGAAAGCCTGAGAAGCTCCGGTTTCCGCTGTAGGACAGAACAGTCTGCGTGTCCATGAAGAGACGAGAGAGTCTGGAGGAGAGAGGGGAGTCCTTACTGGGGCAGGCACATGCAGTAATCAACGGAGCTTCTCGATAACACTGACTTCCCATCCGAGGACACATCTGACGGTGTTTGCAAAAGTGCCCACTTTTTTTGCGTGAAAAAAAGGTTTGTTTGTCTGACTCTCAGATCAACATAATCATCCACAAACAAACAAAGAGGCTGGCTGGGTTTAAGGTTTTTTTTTTTTCAGACACTCGAGTATGAACTAAGTCCAACTTCTACCAAGAGAACAGCTTGAAAATAATGTGTGAGCATAGTGGAAAATAAATGTGCTTCATCACAAAAACAAAACAACATAACAACACGAACAGGTGACAGACACATACATAAACAAACAAGCAACGTGCAGTCACTTGTGATTATGAGGCCAAGACAGGCAATTGGCTGGAGTGAGTTATGAATGACAGCTACATATTTTACTTTGGCCAAACTTTTTTTTGTAGTTTTGTGATAAAAAAACAACAACAACAACAACAAAAAACAAACCTACCTCCAATTCTAACAAGTGGACCAATAAAATACAACTGTATTGATTCAGCATTTACAGAATTTCCTGGTCTGACCGCAGCTTGTTTGTTCATCTGTCCTACTACATCCTACAAACATTGCGTGGCAGCATGTTTTCACCTCCAGTTTACCTACATTGAGTTGTCGAAGTTGCCAACTTGGCCAGGCTTCTCCCCTGGCGTCGGGCTGTGGAAGCAGGGGTTGTTGATGTTGCAGATAATGCCTTGAATCCAGGGCAAGGTGCCCGCCGATGGCAGGGCTTTGTTTGGAAAGTGGCCTACAAGCAAAAAGAAAAACACAAGAAAAACAAAAGGTTTAGCAGCGGGAGTCTGAAGCGCGGCACAACCACACTACTTTGCAAGTGCAATCAAGAGGCGCTGGAGTGAAACACAAGTTCATGTTGATGTTGTTATTGTCATTGTCATATCGTTATTATCCTCAACCTGATCATATGCTGTGTTTGCGTGCAATTCTAGTCTAAATGAGCAACAAGCAAAAAGGAAGCTGCAGGCTTTCAAACTTTGTCTCGACGTGAAAAATGTCTGTATCTCCTGTATGTTGCAGCAGGCAGCTCACAACATTGTTGAATGGTTAATGCAGATTGCTGTGTACTGAATAGATCCAATCCATGAATATACTCCTTTGCGTAAAAATCTAAACCTGAATCGAAGCAATGAATAATTTCAGTTGATAATCCGTAACATCTCGTTTTCATGTTTGTGTTCTGATTTCTACTGTCTTTTGCAAAGTTTACATTATTTGCAATATTAAAACTATGCAAGACACTCGACAAAGTTGTTTATACTGGGTTGTCCTGCGATGAGAGAGACAGTGTTTCTCATGTTGTCTGACAATACCACGTTATATCATCTTATGCTAATGCAGGACTTCTAAGAACAAGGTTGGTTAAGTAAACAACTGCGTGTGCATGTCACGAGAATCGTTCTCAGCGAGCTAATCTCCTTTAGCTGGTTGGTGTAAGGCCATTTTTTTTAGACCTGCGAGTCTTTATCAGCCCTGTGCCACTAAGCGATTACATAACATCACTCACATTGGCTCTGTTTGTAAGGAGGGTGTGAATGACGAACGGAGATGAGGATGACAAAGAGGAAGAGCGGCCAGAGGAGCTCGATGATCAGCTGGATCTACATGGGAGGAAAAAACATGAGAACTGTTAGAGGTGCATCAGATAATCCCTCATCTTCACTGGCCTCAATCAGACACCAGCCGGAGCGTTGCATGCCTTGTGATATCTGCATGAAACTTTACACCACGGCGGAGTGAGTGAAGTCAGCCTCTGCCATGCACTTGTACAACTAAATTATTTCATTTACAAGCACCGTCTCTTATAATATTTTCCTGTTTTTTTTCCTGGAGGATAGTATCCCTTGCATAATCAATAGACCACACTATTCCTGTCTGTGGAGTGAAAGTCTTTGGCACCTTGTTTCTCCGGCGGTATGTGATGTTCTTCCAGAGCAGGAGGAAGAGCCCCCTGAAAACACCCATCACTCTCAGCAGCTACCTGGCCATGATTGAATGCTGCAAAAAAACAAACAAACAAACAAACAAACAAACAAAAAAACATTCTGTGGTTTCTGAATTCTAAGCTGCATTAACTCCAAACGGCAGTGAAGTTACAGCAAATACAAAGACATGCTGTAAAGATCGCGTGTGAAATATAGTAAGACAACAAGAGGAAATCTCTCACTTGAATGAAGATGAATGACAAACAGTAATGTCTACAATGCCCCTGAGCTCCCTTTCTTTCTTCTTTGATGTCTTAAATCGGCTTGTTTTTCTCATAAAAGGTTAAATTCAGCTTAGACGTAAACGTGAAGACCACTAAACCTTTCACATAGCTTGGTCTGAACACTGTTTATCTGGTTAACAAAAGACAATGTCCTTGGTGTTCTTCTCCTATGTTATATTTCTGGCCATCAAATTAAACTCAATTCATTTTACCTTCATTTTTAGTTCATATCTTTCTCCTACAAACTGTTCATATGAGAAAGAGTTCACATGTTCTTCAGTTGAAACTGTTTTATTCAATAATCAATAAGAGTTTTTTGTTGTTGTTGTTGTGGTTTAATTCCAGTTGCATCAGTTCATCCTTAGTGATTGTTGTTATCGTGCGTGTGTTTTAGAAACAAATCAAAGCTGATTTTACTGTAGCTGTTCCTTAACATGGTAAACCGCTTGATGATAATTGTCTGTCAGTCATTATCGACTTTGCCTGAGCTTTCGCCTGCAAAGGACATGAAAGAAAGCATTTAATTGTCATGAGGAAAAGCTTTTATAAAAATAAATAAATAAATAAAAAAAGCTGGAAGAACTCTTCAGTTGTTCCATGTATTTGGAGTGAAGGTTGTCTTCTGTGCCCAGTCTGATCTGCTCAAGTCTCACAATCCCAACTCTTCATCCTGAAATCCTCCTGATCCCTGCAGCTTACCTGTGTCCCTCGGAGACTTTGGATCTGAGTCTTTTAAGCGTGGCAGCTAACTTTTGTTTGTGCTAAAGTCAGTGGTCAAGTCAGTGATGCGTGGCGACAGATCGTGAACGCAACGCTCAGACCTGCTTCCTCTGGACAATCATACATTATTGCTGCTGCTGCTGCTGCAAAAATGCTATGTGGGTTAGAGCTGAATTACACCTGAGAAAATACACCATTACCATCAGGGACTAAGACAAACATGACGATATTACTGAAATGCCATCACAACTGCCGGTTTATCTCACTGTTCGTAAAATAGTCGGGATGAAGCAGCTCCTACACGTTAACTACCAGTGCGCTACTAATAAACACCAACGCGTATGTAACCTCCTGTTCCTAGCATGTTGCAGCTACACTGCTGGCAGGTGGACCGGCCCTTTACGAACAACATAAAAAAAAACAACAACATTGCCAGCGCAAAGACTCGTAAAACTGTAGTTAATTATTACCTTTCTGGATTTCAGGCGATAAAGTCATTCACAGTTTCGTAAGGACCCTCAGTCGGCAGCTTATCATTGAATCTCCATTTCCTCAATGTACCCGAAACAAATACGCCCGCCCACAACCGTCGATGATTGGTCAACGTGCCTTCGGGTCGCACATGCCGGTTAAGAATCTGATTGGTTAACGACATTGTTTTGGGGATTTTAGACAGCTGATTGGCCAGGCGTCATAGCAGTGACACATGCTCACAGAACTTGGATAACAGTATTCGTGCGAGGGAAAAAAAA
>CAAKHG010021781.1:29874-48635 GCA_901007715.1 Dactylopterus volitans
GAGGGAAAAAAAATGCATTATTTTATTATTATAAGCAAGATATAATAACAAATCGTGATGTAAACTAATTAGCCTCTGGAAAAAATATATATTACATGCACAATTATAACATTTTATTCTTAGAATTGTGCTATAACTTTGATAAAAGTAGTTTTTAATTACACATATCTTGCAGTGATGTAATATAGGACTGTCTTCCTTAAAATATGCAATATCTTTAACTTAGCAGTACTTTTAAGCATGTAATTTTCATTTCTTAAATATTCAATCCTATATAAAACCAATAACACAATGCACAACTTTGCATGTGAAACATAGTCATTGACCAACATCAAAGTGGTATCTGACAGTTCAATTCAATGAATATCCAAAACAGTGAATTTCTTTAAAAATACAAATCTCTCTATCAAACAGGTCTGTTGCATTTCTGCTTCCTGTCAGGCACCATCAGGGAAGCAGTTTATGAATGAGCCACAGCGCTGCACTAAAAAGTCTTTGAGGCTTGTGAGTGACATGTATGTGAGGGACTGGATGTATATCACTATACCAATAAACTTTCCCCTATTAGCACTTTGTGGTCAGGCACACTGGCAGCATACACTAAGAGAGAGGACCGATGAGCCATCTTAAGTACAGTATACTCAACATTGTTTGCTAGTTAGTGAGGTCAAATTATAACCCTTAGGTAATTTTGCATCTCAGCTGCTGCCTGCATTGTTAAATATCTGATAAATAAAAACTGAGAACTACCCTCTATCGGTAACTTTAAAATGTACTCCAAATGCACTTTACATCTTAAAAAAAAATATAGCTAGGCTAATTTATTGCATTCAGTGGTGTGACCACAGCTTGTGATATGCTGTATAATCAATTGCATAATATTTTCTGAGTTTTGGCAAAAGTTCATGCCGCTTGAACACTGCAGTATTTTGTCCAGGATGCAGCAGGGACGACCTCAAAGAAACACAGGCTGCTCTTGTCCTGTTAGGAGCCGATATGTTGAGGCTGGCATGGTCTTTAAGTGAATCTGTGTAGAGAGAGATAGACAAGGTTAGAGATAGAGAAAGACAGAGAGTGTGTAAGATTCAATAGGATAAAAAAAACAACAAACAAATAGCAGTTGATCCTATATACAGGACAAAGTGATATCCAAATCTCAATGAAAGCACCTAATTAATGCCCTCTCACCTCTCCCACTGCGTTGGTCAGGATCTGGATGATCTTTTCGTGTGGCGTTGCAACAACACTCTGTCCGTTGATTTCAATGATGCGGTGTCCAACTCGTATGCCTCCTCTCTCTGCAATACCACCCCGCATCAGACTGCAGATCTGCACCGGGACAAGGAAATGTTTAATTTCCAGGGCAAGAGATGCAGTAAATGTGACGAAGAGCTCCAGAAAAGCTAGTAGACCAATTCGTAGTGAGGACTGATGTGTTTAAATACCATTCCTGAGGCTAAACTTCACTCAACTGTTAGATTCAATTACTCACTGTACTTGGTACATGCTGAATTAGTTTTTTTTACATTTGTGTCAGGTTCTATTATAAGCAAAAAAAAAGTGAAACAGTTTACTTATTTATCAAGGCAAAACCATAAAGGCATTTTCAACATTGTTAGCCAGTTATCAGTAGGATTCCAGTGTCAGGTTCAAGGGTATTGCAGATTAAGCTCAGCTGGAGAGCATTAATCGTGAATTTCCTTTTTAGATATCTAAAGCCATCAAATTCCAGCCTGCATTCCTCATGGATTCTGCCCCATGATGAATCATTTATTGTTCCTCATAACAGTGCTGAAACAAGTAAAGAAAATGGTGCAATAATGTCTAAAGTCTTGTATTTACAGATGGAACTTATAAGTATTGACTTACGATGCCATCCTCCACACTGAAACCTAGTTGAAACTTGGGATCTGGTCGCCTGATTATCGCCATGGTGACCGGAGGGCAGCGGACAATGCTGAGCTTCACATACTTTTGGCTTTTCAAGTCCTGAGACGCAAGCAAGAAGTGAATGAGAACAACATTCTACGGTCTGAGTGCTTGCAGAAGTCTTCATGTAACTGAGAAGGTATGTTTTTATAGTCCCCACCGGGAATCAATAATATACACAAGCCAAACATAGCTATATGACCATTGCATGTTCACCATAGAATATAAATACAATACATTCTCCCTTCAAAAGAGTTTGTTTAATTTTTACTGAATCTGTTTAATTGTTGACATATTCTAATGATCGTTATTGGGACTGCAATTTGTGATGCTGTTTAACTGCACTGGGTTATACTGAGAGGTGTCCCCCATATTTTGGTAACCTAGTGCATATGAGTAGGGTGACCAAACCTCTCTGTATGGCTCAGTGCAGTTCAACAGCATCATAAAAATCCAATGAAAATCATAAAATAAGTCAACGCCACTCTCAAGCAGAGTCGATTCTTCTATATAAAACTCCTCATGAAGGGAGAATTGATTGCAGGACTGTTGCATTGTATTCTATGGTAAACATGCAGTGGTAATAATGTTACGGCTGATCGCTGTATCTCTGTGGCTCTTGATCTTTTTCGAAGCATTTGCAACTTGGATGAGTGATAATGGCAACAATGCAGCACAATAACAAATCGTCAACAACAAGTGACAACCAACTCAATTGCAGACGCAGACACTTAACACTACATATATTTCAAGGCTTTTGCACATCACAAAATATTAAATATCAGCATCAAATAGGGTAAGTTTCAGTGGATGAATACAAATTTTGCCTCTTAAAACCCCAATTAATACACTCTTGGATCAGGAGTGGTTCAGTGACGCGCTGCATGGAGTAAAGGTGCCATCTAGTGCATCATAAGGACAGTACATGCACAGTGACGAATGGGTCATTTGAATGTTCAGTCGATGCAGCTTTAAGCCTCATTGAAAAATTCAAGAATTAGCATTAAATCATCACTGTGATTTTTTTTTTTTTTTTTTTGGAGTTACAGTGCTCTTTCCTCCTTTCTTACCCGAATGATGTTCTGGCAGGTGGTGATGGGAAGACCCACCAGGCTGGTGCCGTTGACGGACATGATGCGATCACCGATGCTGAGCTCGCCGCAGCGCTCAGCAGGGCCTCCGTGAAGGAGGTTGGCCACAACCACGGTGGGTAAGATGGAGCCCCAGCCCGACTCCACCACAGCCAACCCCAGGATATCTCCAGGAGTCTTGGTGATTACTACCTGAACCACAGACACAATTAAAGCTTTTCCATTGACAAGTGATTTCACTACAATCATTTTACATTTGAAAGTTACAAAAGAGTTTCTCTTTCCACTTGTGTTTACGTTTGTTGACATTGACATTTGGGTTCATAGTTCAAGAGGTCTAAGAGGTGCCCTACAGCAAAAGGCTGAATTCAGTAATAAGCACATTTAATAAGAATTAGCTGATTTGTATTGTTACATGTACTATAATCAGCTGTTGTCTCTGTGACCCTGTGTATAAATACATCCACTGATGGTTGAAATAGTATTGTGCACAATATCAACCATGCTACCCCAGGTCCTGGAGCGAGATGACGAACAAAATCACTAACTGTTATCCGAACAGCATTTTTAGTGAAGGTGATGAACTTTGTATAATTTCTGTAGGTGGTCATGCTTATTTAAGTAGCATAAATATTGGTACTATATTTTCTTGTGCTACTTCGAGTAAAGATAAGCACAAAAAAGTCCCTTTATATTTGTGAAGATTAAACCCATTTGTTCATCTACAGGGAGACAGATGGACAGTAAAGAGTGTCATTTCTGAGGCTTTCAATTCCTAATTTGCAACCAATCTCTGGTGAACCCAGCTGCCAGACTTCCTGAGGAACTTATCTACACCCTTTCAAAACACCTCCTTTTATGCTGCATAGAAGTACTGATTAAGGGAATTATGCATTTGATGCCCAACCAGCAAGCACGAATTCTGACCCCCCACAGATCGGTAATGTGCCCATGAGGCACATAAATTGGTCCTGTCACTTTCAGGCCCCGTTTACGCGTACGTGGTTATTTTTTTAAATGGGGAAATATCCTTTAGTTTGTGCCCTTTGTTTACACGCAAACGGAGAATTTCGCGTGTGAAAACAATGCATTCTAAAAATTCCGGCCAAAGTTTCGGAAAACTTCGGTTGCACGTTTGCATGTGAACTGAGCTAAACGGAGAAAAACAGAGTGTCAGGCAGCAGACGTCACTTGCGTCAAAAGTGTGACCTAAGTTTACATTTTCGTGTTGGATTTATGTCGGTGCAAACCCTTTTTGTATGTTTGCATTTGCAAATACAACTGCTCCATCATATCGAACGACGAACGAGTGCTCGGAGGTCAGCAATTTGCAGCAACTTCTCCTCCCTCCAACACGAAGAGCCAGTCCGCGTCACCGCCGACCTAAGCGAACGGCTGTCTGGTGGGAAAACCGCAGGAGTGGCATAGAAATTTTAGGATGTTGCGGTCATCGATCTTGTCACTCTCCGAATTGTTGTGTCCCTACATCGAGGTGACAGTCAAGCAGTCTCCTGTCAGTGTCACCTTGTATTACCTGTCCGACGAGGGTAGACTGCGTAATACGGCATACATGCATGGGTTGGTGTAAACAAAAAGGTTTCTGTAAACGGACACGTGTGCACAATGTTATTTTTGAAAACAGAGGGTGAAATGTCTTTTTGAAAATAGTCGGCCATGTGCAAACGTAGCCTCAGAAAGTATTAAAAGACACCCGTCACAGAATCAGTCTCTTACATTCAAATCTCTCCACCACCACGGGTAATACCAAAGAGCTATCAAAGGACGTCAGGGACAACACCATAGACCTGCACAAAGCTCGAATGACAACTATTGGCGAAATAATTCGAAATGGAAGAAATAAAAGATGACAATCAACTGCCCTCGCTCTGGAGCTCCATGCAAGAGCTCACCTCGTGGGGTAAGGATGATTCTTGGAAAGGTGATGGATCAGCCCGAAATTACATGGGAGGAGCTTGTTAATGATCTCGAAGGAGCTGGGCCCACAGTCACCAAGAAACCCATTGGTAACACATTTCACCGTAATAGATTGAGATGTTGAAGTGCCCACAAGGTCCCCCGCTCAAGAAAGCACATGTACAGGCCCGTCTGAAATTTGCCAGTGAACAAATGAATGATTCAGAGAAGGCTTTGGAGAATATGACGTAGCCAGATGAGGCCAAAATTGAGCTCTTAGGCATCAACTTGACTCGCCATGTTTGGAGACAGAGAGATGCTGAATATGACCCCAAGAACATCATCCCCAGTGTCAAACATGGAGGTGGAAACATCTGCTCTGGGGCTGTTTCTCTGCTAAAGGTACAGGAAGACTTCATCGCATTGAGTGGCTGATGAACAAGGTCATGTACCGTTGAATCCTGGATGAGAACCTCCGGGCCTCAGCCAGAACACCGAAGATGGGTTGCGTATGGATCTTCCAGCATGACAATAACCAAAACCATACAGCCAGAGCAACAGTGGACCAAAATCCCCCCTGAGACCAACTTGGTGACCAACTACAAGAAATATCTGACCTGTGTGCTTGTCAGCCAGGGTATCTCCACCAAGTACGAAGTCATGTTTTGCTTGGGGATCAAATATTAATTCCCTTAATCAAGTACAAATTAATTTATAACCTTTATTTAATGTTTTTTTCTGGATTTTTTTGTTGTTGATATTCTGTCTCATTCTTTTAAAACAAACCTATCATAAACATTACTGACTGTTCATGTCTTTGTAAGGGGTAAACTTAGAAAATCAGCAGGGTATTAAATAATTATTTCCCCCACCGTATAACCAAACAAGATGGAGGGCACCAGTAGACAAGCTCTCTGTTTTCATTCAAGATGTCACGTGCATCTTTTTGGAAAATAAATTTGGTTGAAACTATATTGTGGCTACATTGAGCACTGATTGGTTTCTCTGACTTTAACAAATGCAGAAGTCCTCTCACATCAGTCCTGTCAAATTTACACCTTGTCCAATGAATAAGATCAAGTCTGCTTACTTCTCGGAGGTTCTGAGAGTCAGAGAAGTGGGCCAGGTCACCGTTGTAGAGCTCCTGACTTTCCAGGTAGTCGCTGTATTCGCCAGGCCTCAGATCGCTGGCCTTGATGCCATTGGCCTGAAGGAACTGCTGGTAAGCCACTCCGAACGCCTGACCGATGGCTTGAGCTATGGTCTGAGCCTGCAGGGGGTGACAGGGAGGGGTGAGAAAATACATTTTTTTAAGAAGACTGTAAAACTACAGTGTAAGTGTTACGTTTCAAAGGCATTTGCCAAACAAATAATCTCCTCAAACAAACTACATTACTTCTTGCAGTCCCTCTTAACGTGAAAAAACCCAGAAGCGACTGCTGCACACACTTCTCCAAACAAACCAAACAAACTAAAAAGCAAAACAAGAACCAAAAGGCTTCATATCTAAGAAAGTTCCCCGTTATCCTCCATCTTTATTTTCGCATCATTTAATTGTTGCATTATGCATTTCCTCCTGCTCTACGTAAATTGAATTTAAACCCCTCCCTCCACTTCATTTAATATCAGTTCATTTGGGATAAACTAGCAACAGAAGCATTGGCCTCATGGCCTTCAGAATCCTGCAGCCATTTCAATTCCAAAAGAAACTCCTCCACCGCCTTTTCAGTCTTGCCAACTCCAGGAAATTGGGACGACAGCCAGACCATTTTACATTCAGGAGAACTCACTCGCTGTCTGGAGAAAGGAAACCAGGCCACGCTAAAGCTGAAACTGTGCAGCAGCAGAGAATAGAATATGTATTCTAGGGCAGACGTTGTGGGAGGCAAGAGACATTTTAATAATGATATCACCTTTGTCGAGTGTCACAGCTCAACTAAAAAGGGTCAAGATTCATGATAAATTGATGCAACGACATTGTGGCATCCATGGAGGTCACATATTAGGTCAGTTGCATATGCTGCCATGTCTATTCAAGCAATTTACTCACATCCTCAGAGGAGAAGACGTGGCAGATCATTAAGCACTTCTTCTGAGGCCCGGAGGACGACGAGGGAGAATTAGAAGGCGACACGCCGTCCTGCCCTTTGCGTTTCCTGCGTGCCATCAGGACCACGATGTCACCGATGTCGGCGATGTAGGAGATCATCTGTAAGGCGTGATCCATCATGGCCTCCTGAGTGGAAACAGGACGGGAGAGGGTTAATTACGCTAGAAAGGAGGCAGGAAGGTCTGGTTTTCACTTCAACTTGCCGGGACTTGAAACCTCGCTGAAATATGTAATCCACGACAATGAGTCAGGTCGTTTTCGGTCAGATTTCTTAAGTGACGCATTTAAGGACATACTCAAAGAAATGACAGCCGCAAGACAACTGCGCAGAAAATGCAATTCAGAAGACAAGCATGAGTTAATCAAGGACTACATGAATTTTTTCCTGTCTTGAATCAGAAATGTTGCCAGCTTATAAGTCAGAGCATCTTCGAACACAGTGGTTTGTTTTTATTGCCTCTGCTCACTAACAGGTGCAATGGCGTCTAAAAGATCACTCGTAAAAAAATGCAGATCTCCACTAAGACCGTTGTGAAGTAAAGGCTGTCAAAGGGATTTGAGCCACAACTGAACGGGTTGTTCTCTACCCATGCTCCAATAAGTTTCATGAAAATCAGTCAGGTAGTTCTTTGCATAGTCCTGCTGACAGAGTGAGAGACAGACCAACAGATGTGAGGGGGAAGCTTCCTTGGCAGAAGAAAGAAAATTGCTTTCCTTAAAATTACAAGAATAACTTTCTTTTGAATGCAAGTGACAGCTGATAAAAGGCGACTGAAACGAAAAAAAATTGAGGTTAAAACTGGTATTTGTCACTGACAATTGAATGAAAGACAACCAGATTGACCCTTATATCCATAAGTGTTTTGCAGTGAAGAGCAACCAGCCATGGAAAGACGGAGCTGACAGTCGATGACCCACTTTTACTCCCCTGACAACTCAACCACAGTGAACGCTGCAAAATTACAGCAGAGCTCTATTGTAAGGATGTGAGCTGTCGGGGAGGGAGAGTAATCGGTCAAAATGCTTGAAAATATCAAATTAAGTGATTTATGATGTCACAGGCAAGTTCATGTACATTCGTATACTTGGGCAGGTCTGAGAGTGCCACAGAAAAGTATAATTTTGTAGCATAAGAGTTAAAAAAAAAAGAGGAAAGAAACAGAAAATAGATGCTACATATTTGAAAACCATACTTGCGTGTCAGCGGAAAGCACTTTAATCCGCTGAGTGGAAATGAAGAGATCCACCTCTGTCATTGGCTGAGATTCGCCCTCTGGAGCCTGAAAGAAACACAGACGAGCATCAGCGCTGCGCCGAAAAAAACCTATGTGGATCGTCGTCAGGAGGAAACTCTTGTTTACAGTGACATGACGCGCAACATCGCGGTGTCTGCATGTCGTAGCTCGGCATCCACGCGCTTTACGTGCGCGCTGTCAGGGCAGTGTGACTGGGCGTCCTGTCCTGCATCGGTCCAAATGCGGAATCCATGACTTTGGCGCAGCTCTAACTGAAATTTACCTTGATGCGGTCCACAGCCTCCTGAGCCTGGGCCATTCGAGCATTAGTAGACGGGTTCTTCTCTGATTTGATCTGTGTGGAGCCCAGGTACTTGGCACCAAATATGACTCCATCTAGCAGGTCTTCAGGGTCACACGGACCAGGCACTAAAAGGTAACACACACTGACATTTAAAAACGCCCCGGCCTCTTCACTGTCTATTGTCAGAGACATATTTTGACACCCACAATTTTCTGTTGCGTTGGACTTATAAGAGGGCTGAAATGGCATACTTACCGTCTTTATATGAAGGATGGTCATCAGCATTCTGCAATACCAGGAGAATTGGAATTTAAGAATGAATAGTCGTGATTGTGTAGAATACAAAAAAGTACCTTTTAGTTTGTTGGGTCCATTCACAGACATTTAAAAGATTAATTATGATAAACAATCAATTTGGTCATATTTAGTAAAAAGACCATTTGTTAATAAACATGTTCCTTGGGTAGCAGCACTATCAAATAAACACCTTTAATTGCACTTGACTCTGGAAACCTGTGATGATCATCTGTCATTCATTGTTAGCAAGTTACAGTCAGCAGGACGGGCAAAACTTCAACATACCACCTACTTTATTTCAGTTTTAGTTTTGGTGGTCTTTGGAAGCTGACAAGTATCTGTTGTACAAATTTGGGGGTTGTGATACACATTTGATTTTTGTGTGCAAAAAAAAAGTCTTTGTGTAGAGAATAAAAGAAAATCACCCATAACTAGATTAAGAGTTTAGCCTTCAGTCTTCTTTTATCCGATTCTAGTCATTACACTTCAACCTACCTGCTCACTCTCTGCAGCAGCTTCTTCTCCAGGAGGACCCTCCCCGATCTTCATCCACACTGGCTCAGGATACTCTTCATCGGTCAGGGAGGTTAGGGAGTCTTCCCTGGGCCTCTGCTGTTGACCATTTCCATAATGCTCCCAGAACCTCTGAGCATCCTCCTGGTTGTAGGAGACAGAAACTACAGCGTCCATGTCGCCCGTGTGGGGCAGGCTGGTGGAACGAGGTGGAGAGGTGATCTCCGTGCACTGCAGCAGTCCCAGTACGTCTCTCTGGTGGCTCTCAGAGAACAACAAGCCTGTGGTTTCAGTGCTGTCATCTGTTAACCGGGAAGAAGAACAGGCCTCAAGTGCAGGCAGCCCGGGATGCTCATGCTGGACAAAGGAAGGTGGTGCCCAGCTGCCGGGATGAGGCTCTTCCCCCATTAGCTGGAGCTGGCTGAGCAGCGTGTGGATGCGGGTGTGGTCTTCATCATCCGACCTCCTGTTAGCAACCTCCTCTTCGGTAACAATATTCTCCACATGTCTAAACGTCATCTCCTCCTGATATTCCCTACATTCTCCCAAGTCTTCAACCCTCTCCCTTTCCTCTTCCTCAATAGCTTCATCCTCATCCTCCACTTGCACTTCGGGACCGTGAATTGGCTCAGTGTTTTTTCTCGCAAGCTCCTCCTGGCTCTTACTGCGTGGAGCCTCAGACTCATTCATGTCCAACACCGGCTCACCTGAAGTCACCTTATCTAGATCACCAGCAGAGGGAGAGAATCCCGGGTCATCTAGATCATCTGCTGAACCTGCTTCACTGGAAGAGTCAGACTTCCAGTCTAATGGAGGAGGCTCGATCGGGTTGTAAGAGTCCAGATCCTCCACCACCGAACCTGCAACCACCCTCCTGTTGAGTTCAACAATCCCCGAGGCTCCATCAGCCAGGCCAGCGGCAGAGCTCTGGGCGTCCGAGGGTGCAGGAGCTGGCTGATCAGCGGAGATGCAGTCAAAGTCCATTCTGCAAGACAGCCTGTCAGAGAAAAAGTGGCATCGCTGTTTTGACTGGTTTATGTCACAAGGCAGCGCAGTTCCATTCGAGCAGGCTTGGGTAATGTGCTTGACGAGGCCTGCAACTATCTGAACTACAACTGATAAGGCGGCGACACTGGCAGGAGCTGCTGCGTTCACGGACCCGGGCGACTCAGGAATCTCGTGTGTCCCTACTGCGAGCGGGCACACTTGCATCGGCTTAGTACTTTGTGATGACCCCTGGCCATCGAGATGGAATCGGGGATGCTCAAAGTGCACCGTCCACTGTCATGAGCACAGCGATCACAAAGATCACAAGGATCCCCGTGCATCTACGAAAGCGATCACTCGTGTCAATGGGATGCTATCACAGGTAGAGACACGCGCACACGCAGGGTTTAGATAGATGAGACGATACAAACAAAAAAAAACAACAAAAAAACCCGCCATCTTATGATTCAATTATTAATTAATACAGAGGCGCCCATACGTAAGCCGAGCTAGATATCCTTATGTAAAACATTCGCCGGGGCAGTGCCGTCTTTAAATAAAACCTCTACCTTGATGCTAGCAAAGGACGCGCATTAGGGCGCACTCACTTGCAGTTCACGGAGTGCGTAAAAATGATTAAATAAAACGTTCGACAAACAGCCAGGCGTAATTAGCTGGAGGAAAAGTTTAGAGGGGGCTGTAAAGGACACATGTGTGCACTCAAAGAGGGGAAAAAAGTGGCGGGGGTGACGGCTAACAGTGCTGCTTAGACCGGGCAACAACACAACACAGCACGGGTACAGAAGCCGAGGGCAGCTGTACAGCCGCGCACGGTTAACGGATTTTAGAAGTTAAAGTTACTTATAAAGCTAACCGGTAAGCTAATTTAAAAAAAAAAAGCAGGAGCAGTTTATGTGCAGAATCTGATTTTAACCCCACAAATGCGGTGTGGCTGGCGGCGAAAGGGGAGGTCTTACCTTATATTTTCGGACTCTGTGACTTTCTTTGTGCTCAGGCAAGAACTCCTCCGGGTGCCACGACATATATAGAGACGGGCTGTTGGATTTGAGTCTCCTCCAAAAGTCTGGCTTCGCTTTCTTCGTCATACTACCAACAACCGGGAAGCTCCGCGCAGTAACGTCACATTTTTTTAAAAGCGAGGCCGTAGACTACGAGTGTTCTTGGTGCTTTTTTCCCTTATTTTTTTGGTCCTGTTGGTGACTCGGAGTCTTTAATTGATTTGCTAACTCTTCCTAGTGCTGCGTTTGGGTACTCCTGTAGTTTCCCACTTCCGCGTTATCGCCACAGGAAAAAAAACAAACAGGCTAAACAATAATTTAGACCGTACTTACAGCACACAAGACACAAATTCTTTTTAATCTAGGGGAAACGTGACGGCAAGAGATGCTCGACAGCAATCGGGACTTTCGTGATCTTTTTTTTTTCAGACGCTTTTTCTTCGCTCCCATGATCTGTCCGGTGGTCCTGAAGGCAACACTCACTGTTTTACGTCTTCCAGTCCCGCTCAGTCGAACATCGATTCAAGGATTTAAGAACATTCAGTTTATTGAAATGTATTTCTTCATTGTTTTATAAACGCACTCTGGTAAGAAATAGGTGATTCATACTATTAACAAACAAACTTGCATCGGTGTTGTCTCAATGCTTTAAAGATTTACAAAATTCTAAAAAAAAAAAAAAAAAAAAAATCAGCCGAACAATTTGCATAACTTAAGAGCTTAAGACACTTGGCTGCTGTAGTGTTCAGCTGTAGGGAACTGAACGTTTTAAACACGCACTGAGTTGCTCTTTAACATGACAATAATAACATATTCCCACTCCTTTACAGCAGCAGCTCAAGTTCTCCATGTTTATGAATCCCTGCAAAGAGAAATAGCAGCCAGCTGTTCTTATGGCACCAGTTTGAAAATATAGTCCTTAACTATCTTGGAATTACATCACAGCTTTAACTTCGATACACAGCCTCGATTTAGCTTATTTAAGTTACTCGTGCACTGACATTTGATGGTGATTGAACAAGTGTTCTTCATGTCCAAACTGAAACATAGTTATTAACTGTAATGTCATTAGGACTTTGTTGTCATTTAGAATCCGAATTCCACATAAATCTCTACGATGCAATTATTTGTACATGTAACACAATAAAAAGTCTAATTGATTTGATTGTGTTGGTACAAAAGTTAGCAGAGAAATAAGAAGGCCAAATCAGATACATTCAATCAATCATGCTCATCATCAAATACTTCCTATTGTTTAATGACTGAAGGAATCTGCTTGACATTTTCATGCTTATTAACTCATTAGTTTTAATTATTCAATGACACTTTAGATTCAATATGTTTTCGGACATTTTATACCTGTCGGACGACTGGCATGAGTCCCCTCAGAGAGTCTGTCTGCAATCTGATTGCACATATATACATCAGGTCGAGTCTACATCTTTCATCCGTCAATACGCATCATTCGGGCAGCGCCGATCACAGCGTTGTCGTCGCTGCGAGCAGCACACTAGTCGCTGCTGTCAGCGTTCATCTGGATCAAACCAATCAGAGATGAGATGGTGCCCATCAGCCCCACCAGCCAGGCAGGGAATCGTCCCGCCCACAGGAAGCCCTGCGGCATCCAGTGAATGGCATTACTGAGGTCGGCCATGCTGCTGAGGACAGACAGCAGCTCTGCCTGCATCTGCATGCGGACCTGAGAGTTACTGCGGGAGAACAGAAAATTAATCAGGGTTTCACATTGAAAGAACTTGAAGGAAAACTGTGGATGCCTCACCTACTGCCGGCTCCATCTCTCTCGCATCTCCTCAACTTCCTCCTCAGCAGCAGCAGTACTCGGAGCGACCTGGAGAACGAAGGATTCATGACACTTGAGCTGAGGGAGCTGCACGAGTTTAGCGAGTCAAGCAGGAGACCTGATGAGTTTTCAAGGTTGAAAAGGAGCTCAGAGTGTTGGAGAGACTGACGCAAAGCCACCTCTGCTTGGAGGAAAGCATAATCATATCCGGATCTCGCCTCAGTTGTCCGGTGACAACTTTAACGTTGCCTGATGCAGACGCTCCTTCGCCTTAAACTCCTCCTGTACGTCTCGTTTTTCCGATATTACACTACAGTTTACATCCATACGTTAGATCCTAGCGGCTATCACACTGAAAAACAGAGTAAAGCACACTTGTATGAGATGCTCTGAAGAACATTCATGACCCCGTCAATCACGGTGTTTTGAGCATCACTTTCAAAATACTACTTGGCTGTGTCATCGCACGGGTCAGCTGCTCCGAACAGGCTCACTAGGAAACATGCATCAGTGCGAGCACATGATCAAAACATTCACATCAGCACGGACAATACAGTCGTTTAATGTGCCATCCTAGAAAAAAATGTTAAAATGTGATCAAGTCAACAGCAAGCTGTCTTTTAAACAGAAAACAAATAAATAATTAAGAGACAAATAAATTGATTGTGCTCATTTACATCGATCATCTACTTTTTCTATTGACGCGCTGAGCTGATACAAAGTTTGGGCATGAACGCTGATCCACGCCGATCTTAAAATATCAGCGCAAATTAAGAAACGCGTTCTACAGCGTGGCGAATGTTCATATCACATTAGAGGACTCGGATCAAGGCAGAATTTCTGAGACTCCTTTCATTTTAGTGTGTCACCTGAGCATTCCCAGCAGCAGCGAGGTTCCCCACAGCACCGTGCTGAGCAGCCACCATTTATCAGACTTCACTTTGAGGAGCTCGGCGTCAGCAGCCCAGGCAATGTGTTCACAGGGGTAGTAGAGCTGGTCGGCCATGTTGGTCAGCACCGATATCCAGCGCACAACTCCATCCTCCTCCTTTAGACGGAATGCAACATATGCATTAATGTGATATTTACGTGAGCGCGTTTGTGCAACTGTGCATCTGCATGGGACACCGTGGTGTCAAGAGTGAAATTTTCCACGCTGTGAAAGTGCTGCATCCAAGTTCAGACAAATACTGGGTTTCAAACACGATGGAGAGCTTTTTTTTTTTTTTTTTGAAATAAATATTCTAAAATAACTGAGTGTTGATGGCAGCACTAGCGAGTATATTTGAAAAAACTTGTCATTTAAAAAAAAACAAAAAAACCCCATAACTATTCTGTTATTTTCCCTTCATAAGCAGCATGGCCCTTGCGACAGCATGAGAAGGTGAGGCGCACCCCTGCTCCGAGGCCATAGCTGTGCGAGTAAGCCAGCATGGACAGGTCGTCGAACAGCCGGAGCACCGTCCTGCAGTGGCTGAGCTGCGCGGAGAACAGCAGCAGACGCTTCCCGAGCTTGGAAGAGGAGACATCCGCTTCCGCCTTCCTGGAAAGAACTCCTCCGACCAGCTGGGAGCCATAACAGAGCGTCCTGATCTGCAAGGACAAGATGGTTTGTCAGAAGACAGATGCTGCAGGGGGTTCGTGTATAAGAAACAAAGGGACTTGTTTATTCTTAATTCTGATTTGTTCAAAGCATGTCAACGCACGGTTTCCCCATAATGCCACATGCCATTAATACAAAGTTATAACTTAGCGTTATAGAAAGTTAAGTAATTACAAATCTTATTTATCGACGCAGGAAGTGCTGGATGTCAGCTCGAGAGTTTATTCATCATTTAGCTCATTCAGGTTTTCATCCCGACTGTGGAGTCATGGGCAGCTCTGTTCATACTTAGGTGATGTCTTTTGACTTTTTCTATTGACATGAATCTATATATGTCTTGTTATGTATTGACCTTTTAGTGTTTTTTTATTGTAATGCAAATTTTATTTTTTATTGTGCTCAGGGTCCTTAATAAAATGACTAACAACAACAATGATATAACATAGCACAAGTCATTTACATGTTTGGAGCATCAGAACAACTACACACAATTACAACGGCACACTTTGTTTTCAGATTATTATTAGTAGGAGTTATTAGAGTAAGATGTGAGGTCCATTCGACTTTGGCCACTTTGTTTTCCTGCTAACGGAAGAAATCTCCCGTTCAGTCGGCGATGAAGAATGAACCAAAGTCACGCTGAAACCACACGCGGTGATGTCAATGTTACAAAAAACAACAACAACAAAAAACAAATAAACAAAAAAACCGTTGAATGTAAACTGAGGTTAATTTGCAAGTCCTCATCAACCTCCTACCAGCTGACACCAGCTGACTACTTACAACTTTATCTCTCCCCCTGTAGGACTCCAGCACCCGGACAAGAGACTCCACAGACTGCTGCATGTCTGAAACGCTCTCTCTCACACACACTCACGCACGCACACACACACACGCACACACACCGCTGTCAAATTAATAAGCACCGATCTGTGAGGCCGTGGGGACCCCCACTCCCACCCATCTGTCCGCCGCTGCAGCGTCTCTCCGCTCCACAAAGAAAACAGGAAACATGTCAAACAGACCAAAGTACACGAGCGCAGAGTGCGCCTGCGCAGGTCTGCTTCTTCTTCTACTGTTGTTTGTTTTGCAGCTGTTTTAGCCGACTTGACTCTGCTGCCCTCCTCAGTTTGATTGTCACACAGGTATTAAAAAAAAAAAAAGAGTTAATCGTCCCTTATGGGTAGTCCGCTCTCTATGGACAGGAAACTCTGTCTTGCTCCATATTTCATGATTATAAAGTGCATCCTGTGAATAAAAGTGTGTGCTCTAACTAAGATTTTCACAAAGCTGTTAAAAAGTTTTTGTATTGACATTTATTTAAGGTTTTGTCTTTTTCTACACTTTTACCTGTACACGCATGTTCATTTCAATTTCAGTTATATTTCACTATAAGTGTATAATTTCTGAACATGATTTATTTGGTGCTTTACAAACTCAGCATGCAAACTCAGTGGAAAAAAAATCACCAAGAAGTTAAAGTTGTAGTTATGAGACAATTTTAATAAAAATAAAAAAAACCAACATCTACCTTTTTTTTTTTTAAGTTTGTTCCACACAAGGGGAGGGTGGTCAAACTCCAACAATGGCACAAAAGATGTTCTGAATGTTGGCTGTAGAGTTTTACAGTAAAGTGTTTGTAGTGTAAATAAATTGCATTTACTTTCTTACATTTGCAGGAAATAAACATCACACATTCTGGCCGTGGGTGTAAAGGCAGGGTCATTATTCCAACAGCATCATATTATCTTATCATATATGGGGTGTTTAGGTTGTTTCGGTTTGCCTGGAACACGCCGACAGTGCACAAGTGGGTAAGTGAACACTCGGTGGAGCTTGCATCCGTTTGATTTCTTCTTCTTCGCAGCCTTTGCCGGTTAAGAAACATGCAGCTCCAATCACGTGTGGTTGGTTGAGACACATGTGAAGACTTATTCGAATGTCAGCTTTGAACAAACATACTCAGAGTTGCCCACCTGTGAGAGTGTCACCCGAGACGCATGCTAACGGCAGGTTTGAATCGGGTCTCTGTGCCATCAGGGTTGGAATTGCTGACAAAATTCTGAACTTCTTTGCGCCCAGGTGAGGCGGCGTCCCGCTCTCATTGGTGGTCGGAGACGGGAGGTCTCTCAGCAGGGTGCTTCATTTTTCTGAAAGTTCTTAAAGTGTGTCTCCTTTTCCACGTCTGCATGGTGGCACAACGCAGCCTGTGTTGGCAGCATTCCATTTCCATTTCCAAGCAGATGCCATTATTTATTTTTCCCACTTCGAAAATATCTATCAATGCACTGGTGCTCTACGTAAGTTTGAGGACAACTAAGACATTGCCTCTCAACTCCATGTTCACCTGATCAATTTACGAATATTTAACAGACTCGATTGCATCATTTGTTTTCTCTATCAAAAGCCAGGTGAGTTTAACTAACTCACCATGGGAGCTACGATGTGAATGATCTCCCGAATCTGGTCTCTGTCACACATTCAAAGAGGAGTCAGGTGGTGCAGCAGCACGTCCACACGGTGAAACCCTCAAAGTCAGTTTCAAATCGCTCATAACATCTGACACTCCACATCTGCACCCTCCACGGGCCTGCTCACCGAAGCTCCAGCTCTGAAAAGTTAAAGGAGCGTGCTGCTGGGATACTGCAAAGAACAAACTACTGTAACGGAATCTGCATTTTGAAGAGGCAACTTTGCCATTAAGTAGATTTTTTTTTCAGTGTTTAAATATGTTAAATAAAATCCTCCACAGAGGAACCAGGAGTTGTCAATTCACTGGTTTGCTGCGACATAACTTCTCCTCCCCTCTGCTACACCCGCTGCCCAAAGGTTATCAGACCGCTTATCAGTGATCTTGAGGACCAGTGATTGGATATCATGAAAGCGGACACAACTGCCTCTTCCCTGTACTGAGTAAGAACCCAGGATAAATGTGCAGTAAATTTCAAGTACCCTTTAATGCGTGATGATTGTTTTATTGCCATATTTCCCATTGCATGTCCGTCGTGTGCGCACGGGCGAGCGACAGCGCGACACGTCTGCCGTACAATTCGATCTCTCTCCAATGTCCTTCTCAGCGTCTTGGAGGCTGTCTTCTTCCTTGAATGTAAAAAAAGATATAATACAGATCATGTGCAGAAACCCTATGCCTGAAGAATTTGATAATACATGATATCCGGCCCTGTTCATGTGATTTGATTTCCTTGAATTTTAGTCCAAAAATGGAAAAATCTCCCTCCTTGTCATCGTTTTTTTTTTTTTTTTGGCTCACACTCGATCATCTTTAGCTCGGCGAAGGCTTTAAGACTGCGGGGAAACAAAAAAGCGGACGCCTCTGTGCTCTCTATCTTATCACTCCACTTTGCTGGATCAACCTTGAACCAGGGGATGTTGCAACCTTGCTGGGGCACGTGGCTGCCGGGCGGCCCACCCTCGGCCCACCCTCCCAGTGTGTACAGACCTCTGGCTGCCAGAGCCGTGGCTCATCATCTGAGGAGTGAAGGGAAAGCAACGGATTCGCAAACCAAGCTGGTGCAATCCCCTCTAATGTCACTTGCTTGTTGTTGTTCATGTTTTCTATGTACACAAACAAACAAACAAACAAACAAACAAACAAACAAACAAACAAGTAGTTGATTTGTTTAAAAAAAAAAACCTATACAGGCCCAATAAAAACGGAGTAACTGTGGTGTTAACTGTGGTGGCTACACTCACCATCTTTCCAGCCGTTTCCTCGGCACATCTCCGCGAGATATCAGCCGTCTACACCCCGCGAACATGGACGGGGCCCCCGGTGAAGTCAGAGGCTGCACCCCGGAGCCGCCGGCCCACTGCCAGCCAGACCCGATTCCCGGGTAGAAATACCCGGGAATCGGGTATTTCTACCCGGGAATCGGGTCTGGGACAAATATCACCAGTAGACCAATTTTATAAGCCAAAGCAGTATTTGACACTTAGC